>OVAW01000296.1:0-11070 GCA_900406365.1 Heliophila coronopifolia | reverse complement strand
TTTTCTTTACGAGAGATTAGGGTTTAAGCTTCCTTTGCATCGATTAGCTGAAGGATCTTTGGCCCCGGTGGCTTTGCTATAACCAAGTAAAGAACTGGGGGCGAATCAGTCTAATTCCCGCCATTATCCTGGCGTTTCCGTTCATTCCAGGGTAGGATTTTGGGATTTTCTTCGACCTCTTCTTGGTAATGCCTCTCCAAACTATTCCTTACAGTTCATCGATTCCGTGAACATCGTCGGATCTAATCGCACGCCTCTTCCCATCATGGACTCCGTCGCCAGAGGTAACGTCGCCTCCACTTCCGGCACCCTCGAAGAGCCGGAGTATCTTGCTAGGTACTTTGTCGTCAAGCATTCATGGCGTGGCCGTTATAAGAGGATCCTTTGCATTTCTAGCGCTGGAATTCTCACGCTTGACCCCAACACTCTCACCATTACTAATTCCTATGATACTGGAACCAATTTTGATGGAGCTNCCGTTATAAGAGGATCCTTTGCATTTCTAGCGCTGGAATTCTGACGCTTGACCCCAACACTCTCACCATTACTAATTCCTATGATACTGGAACCAATTTTGATGGAGCTTCACCTTTGATTGGAAGGGATGAAAACACCGACAGTGTGGGTGGTGAGTTTACTGTCAACGTTCGGACCGATGGGAAAGGCAAGTTTAAAGCCATGAAGTTCTCATCCCCGTTCAGAGCAAGCATTCTAACCGAGTTGTATCGGCTTAGATGGAACCAAATTCGACCTGTGGCCGAGTTCCAGGTGCTTCACCTTAGGAGACGGAACGCTGAATGGGTTCCCTATGTAAGTTTTTTTCTTACATTCGTTTCATCTCTGTGCTTTTATGCATGGTTTTCTGAGTTTAGAGTTTAGCAATAAAAAGTTAATGACGAAAAAAGGTCGTCCTGCTTGTCACTGCTGTTACCAAATTTGTATAGTTGGTGAAGTTACTTTGGTTTTGAAGTCAAGTCGGACTAGGCCTTTTAGATAGTCAATATATTAGAAGTTTCTGGTCTGTAGATATTGTTTGCCAGGGTCAGGTGTTAGGCATGAAGCTGATGCAGTTAGTATTGATGTTAGATATTCTCGTAATTTTGTGAAGTTATAAACTTGGCAGGGAGACTTGTCTTCTCCAGTAATAAACAAGGTCTCACATTACTAGTTTTATCCTTTTCTATTGTATTGATTCCTTTTTCCGTTCTTTTAATTGCAAGAACCAAGAATCATTTGAAAGTTGAAACTGTGCGTAGAAAGTTTAGTGATGAGAATTTACTAACTGAATCAATTACCTTTAGTTATGAAGTAAAGTTTCCTTATTTTTTTTTCCGCAGAAATTGAAGGTCACCTTTGTTGGTTTGGAGCTCATTGACTCAAAGTCTGGTGAGTCACGCTGGATTTTGGATTTCAGAGACATGGGTTCCCCAGCAATCATTCTTCTCTCTGATGCATACCAGACAAAATCTACCGAGTCTGCTGGGTTTGTTCTTTGTCCCATGTATGGGAGAAAGTCAAAAGCTTTCAGAGCAGCACCCGGGACAAATTCCTCCATCGTCACAAGTTTGGTATTGATGACATGCTTGGACATTAGCTGAGAAGTTTTTGCTAAATTATTGTTAAATCTTGCGATGCTTTCAAATTGCTTTTAAATTATATAGACATTGTATGATTGCACATGTAGCGTGACGATTGCAATTTCATTTGCAGGCTAAGACTGCAAAGTCTATGGTTGGAGTATTCTTGTCAGTCGATGGTTCACAATCACTGACAGCATCAGAGTATATAACACGAAGGGGTACTTACTATCCCTCTTACTTATGTGTCTTGTCTAGTTCACTTTCTTGTTGTTCCTTTATCTTGTTTTTAACCCCTTTTAATTTTCACAACTTATTATAAACTTTACTATGCAGCTAAAGAAGCAGTTGGAACTGAAGCAACTCCTAATGGGTGGTGGTCTGTAACTAGATTACGATCTTCTGCCCATGGAACCTTTCACATGTCTGGACTAGGCTTGGCAATTGGCCCCAAAGGAGGACTTGGTGAGAAAGGGGATGCTGTATCACGTCAGCTAATTCTTACTAAGGCCTCCCTTGTCGAGAGACGAATAGATAACTATGAAGTAAGTTGGCAAAATGTTTTAGACAGTTCTACCTATATGACTATTGTATGCTGCTTTACTTTTCTTGTTCTACTGTTTTTATCCCTGGTTTTCATTGTAAAAATTTTCCTGTGATATGGCTGTGCCTCTAATTGAAATAAGTTAGTACTTACAATTTTTGATACTATATAGCATTATGGCAAGACTGGAAATGAGTAGGAATTGCTCTGTCAAATACTGAGAATACTGCTTAGATGTGTGCAGGTTGTTATGGTTCGTCCTCTATCTTCAGTAAGTTCACTTGTCCGGTTTGCTGAGGAGCCTCAAATGTTTGCTATCGAGTTCAGTGATGGATGTCCAGTACATGTGAGTTTGTTAAGTTTACATATTTATTTATGATAATTACCTAACCTTTTTTTTTTGTCAATCAATTACCTAACCTTTGTGCTACATATTTTAGGTCTACGCGAGCATATCCCGAGACAACCTACTTGCAGCGATTCTTGATATTCTGCAAACAGAAGTATGTAGACTCATCATTTAGAAACTGATGTTTGTCCGACACATTTTCATATATTAATACTTTGCTTTAACTGCATGCAAAAATTATTGGTATATGCTGATATATGAGGCACATATGATGCAGGGACAATGCCCAATACCAGTATTGCCTAGGCTTACCATGCCTGGTCATCGCATTGATCCACCTTGTGGAAGGGTTAGTTTGATCTTGGGACCACAACATCTTGCTACGGATATCGAAACTTGCTCTCTACATCTGAAACATCTAGCTGCTGCTGCAAAAGATGCAGTTGCCGAAAGTGGGTCTGTTCCTGGTTGTAGGGCTAGACTATGGCGCAGAATAAGGGAGTTCAATGCTTGTATCCCATATACAGGTATGCCCGGTAATATTGAAGTCCCTGAGGTGACTTTGATGGCATTGATTACAATGCTCCCATCAACTCCAATTCTCCCTCCAGAGGCCCCTCCTTTACCAGCTCCTTCACCCAAAGCAGCCGCAACTGTCATTGGATTTGTTGCATGTTTGCGTAGGTTATTGTCCTCCAGGAGTGCAGCATCCCATATAATGTCTTTCCCTGCTGCTGTTAACAGAATAATGGGTCTACTTAGGAACGGTTCTGAAGGTGTGGCTGCTGAAGCTGCCGGTCTTATTGCGTCCCTCATTGGTGGTTGGTCAGCAGATCTAAGTACTGCACCAGATTCTAGAGGAGAAAAACATGCAACAATCATGCATACCAAATCTGTTTTGTTTGCTCAACAGAGTTATGTTACTATCCTGGTCAATCGATTGAAGCCCACTGCAGTCTCACCTCTGTTTTCCATGGCGATTGTTGAAGTCTTTGAGGCTATGGTTTGTGATCCACATGGAGAGACTACCCAATCCACTGTTTTTGTTGAAATGTTACGCCAAATAGCTGCCCTACGACGTCGTTTATTTGCACTCTTTGCACATCCTGCCGAAAGTGTTAGGGAAACCATTGCTGTTGTAATGCGTACAATAGCTGAAGAAGATGCAATTGCTGCCGAGTCAATGCGTGATGCTGCTTTGCGCGATGGTGCTTTGTTGAGACATTTATTGAATGCCTTTTCTCTTGCCAGTGAACGGCGTGAGGTAAGTAGGCAACTTGTGGCACTCTGGGCAGATTCTTACCAACCAGCTTTGGATCTACTATCTCGAGTTCTGCCACCTGGGCTCGTTGCATATTTGCTTACGCGTCCTGATGATATTCTCGACGATACAAATCAAGAAGAATCGTCAACAAATAGGCGGCATAAAAGATTACTTCAGCAGAGAAGAGGTCGCATAGCAAGAGGAATGGGTACTCAGGATTTTTCTCTTCCCCCCGGTAACAATTTTGAGACTGGCGGTGCAGCAAAACGGATGACTGCAAATGCTTATAGTATAGCTGATAACTCTCAAAGGCCACCTGCAGATTCTTCCTCCGATTCAAATCCGCAGGCCTCTACTTTTCCAGGTGATGACAGTACTACTGCTGGCTTTTCACAAAATGTCTATCCAGCATTTGCTTCAAATTTGATAAATGCAAATGGGCATGATCAACCTGAGACAAATGCATCCAATCTGGTTGGTTCTGACCCAAACTTGTATGGCATCCAGAATTCAGTGCTTCCAGCACCTGCTCAAGTTATTGTAGAAAGTACACCTGTAGGTTCAGGAAAGCTACTTTTAAATTGGCGTGAGTTTTGGCGAGCCTTTGGCCTTGATCATAATCGTGCAGATCTCATCTGGAATGAGCGTACAAGGCAAGAAGTAAGGGAAGCTTTGAAGGCTGAGGTTCACAACCTAGATGTCGAGAAAGAGCGCACAGAAGATATTTCTCCGCGATCTGTGGCTGTCGAAGCCACAACTGGTCAGGAGACTATCCCACGTATATCTTGGAACTATTCGGAGTTTTCTGTTTGTTACCCGAGCTTGTCAAAAGAAGTTTGTGTGGGTCAGTATTATCTGCGCTTATTGCTTGAAAGTGGGAGCCCTGGCAACGCACAAGATTTCCCTCTTCGTGATCCAGTTGCTTTTTTCCGCGCACTCTATCATCGCTTCCAGTGTGAAGCTGATATGGGGCTTACTATTGGTGGCTCTGTTCCAGATGAATTGGGCCCATCAGGCGATTGGTGTGATATGAGTAGGCTTGATGGTTTTGGTGGAGGAGGAGGAGCTTCTGTTAGGGAACTTTGTGCAAGAGCGATGGCGATTGTCTATGAGCAACACTACAGCATAATAGGTCCTTTTGAAGGCACTGCCCATATTACAGGACTGATAGATAGAACAGATGATAGAGCATTGAGGCATCGCCTGCTTCTTCTCTTGAAGGTATCATGTTATCAAAATATTGTTTTCCCACTTTTTATTTTATATTTTATTCTTGTTTGTACGCTAACTCTCAGTAGGTTTTCATGTATGCATAAGGTCATTTACATACAATATCTTTTTTTTGAATGAAATGCAAATTTTATGTTACCAAATGGAACAAGGTTATTACACATCCACAGCGGAGCTAGTTAGTTTCAAAAAGCCAAGAAAAGAATAACATCCTTAGTGAGAACATGTAGGGAAAATAGATCTACCCATAAGTCATATAATATTGTCGTAAGATAGTTAGACAACTAAAGATACATCTCTTTTCAAATTCGTTGCTAACTTTTTCCTGTATATGCAGGCTCTAGTGAAGGTCTTGTCAAATGTTGAAGGATGTGTTATTGTTGGTGGTTGTGTCCTAGCTGTAGATCTGCTGACTGTTGTTCATGAAAGATCGGAAAGGACTCCTATTCCATTACAGTCAAATTTAATTGCTGCTACTGCATTTATGGAACCAACTAAGGAATGGATGTACATTGACAAAGGTGGTTCAGAAGTTGGACCTGTAGAGAAGGACGTCATCAGAAGTTTGTGGTCCAAAAAGGACATTGACTGGACAACAAAGTGTCGGGCTTTTGGAATGACAGACTGGAAGAAATTGCGTGATATTCGTGAACTTAGGTGGGCAGTAGCTGTCCGAGTTCCAGTCCTCACACCTACACAGGTGAAACTATATGGTTTACTTTATGTGTGTGACTGGCTATTCACACTTGATTTTTGCCATACTTAACTTGCCCAAACAAATATGCTTTTCATGCCTTTTGCCATGTTGTTCTGACATATTTATGGAGTATTTGATCTAATTGGTAAAACATTACTCAGGTAGGGGATGCTGCATTGTCCATATTGCATAGCATGGTTTCGGCACATTCAGATTTGGATGATGCTGGAGAGATTGTAACTCCAACACCAAGAGTAAAACGTATCTTGTCCAGTACACGATGTATTCCTCACATTGCTCAGGTAATACCTTTCTCTCTCTATAATTCCGCATCTAGCTGCGTCCATGGTATGTTTAATAGGTGTTATTAGGCAGAGCTCTGGACTCTACCCTAGATCCCTTATAATTTGATTGGGGCACTCCTTCGTACTCTGCTCTAGTTTTCTATTTCATATCAATTGAGAGAGGAGTTGCAACATAAGTCAGTATTTGAATCTTGCTCATTTAGTCTTTATTCATTGAAAAACTGGAGTTGGAGAGTGCATTATTTTTTCCATTAACTGGAAACATGACCAAAAACAATTTATTGTTACCCTATGTTAATCTGATGTCTTTCCACATTTTTAAAAAGGCTATACTTTCTGGCGAACCAGTTATTGTGGAGGCAAGTGCTGCTCTTCTGAAAGATGTTGTTACCAGAAACCCTAAAGCGATGATCCGCCTGTACAGCACAGGTGCCTTTTACTTTGCCCTCGCGTACCCTGGATCCAACCTGTCCTCAATCTCACAGCTTTTCGCTGTCACCCACGTGCATCAAGCTTTTCATGGTGGGCAAGAAGCTACTGTTTCCGCCTCGCTGACCCTTGCTAAACAAAGCGTGTTAGGGGGTCTTCTCCCTGAGTCCCTATTATACGTGTTAGAGCGTAGTGGACCAGCTGCATTTGCAGCAGCCATGGTTTCTGATTCCGATACTCCGGAGATTATATGGACACACAAAATGAGAGCAGGAAATCTCATATGCCAGGTATTTAAATATTTGTTACTGCAGTCTTTAGGTCAATCCCTTTGACCATTATTTGTAGACTACATTTTTTTTATTTTTAAGTGTCAATTTCTCGTCTCTATCTCCTTAGGTTTTGCAGCATCTTGGTGACTATCCCCAGAAATTGTCACAACACTGTCACTTTCTGTATGATTATGCTCCCATGCCACCTGTTACATACCCAGAGCTTAGAGATGAGATGTGGTGTCACCGTTATTATCTCAGAAATTTATGTGATGAGATTCGATTTCCAAATTGGGTGATTGTTGAACATGTCGAGTTTTTACAATCATTACTCGTGATGTGGCGCGAAGAGTTGAGGAGGAAACCCATGGATCTTTCTGAAGAAGAGGCTTGCAAAATTCTAGAGATATCCCTGAATGATGGTACAAGTGATGAGCTAAATGAGGAGATATCTAATATCTCCAAACAGATTCAAAATCTTGATGAAGAAAAACTAAAGCGCCAGTATAGGAAGTTCGCAATGATGTACCATCCTGATAAAAATCCTGAAGGAAGAGAAAAGTTTCTGGCTGTTCAAAAAGCTTATGAATGCCTACAGGTATGTCCACAAAGTTCTGATCATTGTCTGGGGTTTGAGGCTTCCTTAAAATATAAGTTTTGCAACTTTTTCTGCTGTTATACCTCCCTTTTAGAACTGGATCGTCACGTTAAATGTTGAAAAGTGCAGACTTTGATACCAGCATATATTTCATGTTCAAGTCCATTAATATGTGTTATTTGTAGCAATTGCTAAACACTGGTAACTTTTTCCTTTTTGGGTATCTGCACTTTAAAACAAGTATGTTTGATCAGAACATATGGGCATGGTGTTCTCATCTGATTTTAGTAAGTGAACAGATTTGATTTGAATCTAAGGAAGTACATACTGTTTCTCCTAACTATGAAACTCTGGCAATGTGGATTAGTGTTTCAACTCCATAATATGATCTGATGTTATATTTGTTTTTTCTGGCACTAGATTTAATATTAGTCATACTAATATCGGTTATTTTGCTTATAGGCAACAATGCAAGGATTGCAAGGTCCTCAGCCTTGGAGGTTGCTGCTTTTACTGAAAGCTCAGTGCATCTTATATCGACGTTATGGAGATGTGTTGCAGCCATTCAAATATGCTGGCTATCTGATGTTACTTGATGCAGTTACAGTGGACAAGGATGACAACAACTTTCTGTCCAATGATAGAGCCCCTCTTCTTGTTGCAGCATCCGAGCTTGTTTCCTTGACGTACTTATTTATCTTGCTAAACTTGAGCGATTTTGGTTTTATTAATTTTTTCGTTCCTTCTAAGTTATCTATTTTATTTCCGTGCTATTTACTGTGTAGCTGTGCTGCATCGTCTTTGAACGGTGAAGAACTAGTGAGAGATGGTGGCGTGCAGCTTCTATCGACTCTTCTCTCCCGCTGCATGTGTGTGGTTCAGCCAACAACTGCTCAACATGAACCAGCTGCAATCATTGTTACAAATGTAATGCGTACGTTTTCTGTAATAAGTCAGTTTGAGAGTGCTAGGGCTGGGTTTCTAGAGTTATCTACTCTGATTGAAGACATTGTGCACTGTACGGAATTAGAACTTGTGCCTGCAGCTGTTGATGCTGCTCTCCAGTCTATTGCCAATGTTTCTGTTTTCCCCGAACTTCAGCATAGTCTGCTAAAGGCAGGAGCCTTATGGTGAGCTATTTTCTCGTTCTGTTGTCACAGTCAATATGTTCTTGTTCAATCACAAGACAGAATGTTGGCAGTTATGTTGTCCATGCGTGTAAAATTCCATGTATCATGTCTATGTAATTATATGAAGGCATGGTGATCTAATTATCAGTAGTATAGTTGTTCAACTAAACGTTTTATCTTTGTTACACTCATATATGGACGTTTACTTGTGAGAAGTATAACTAATGGTTATTGTCTTTTGATTTGTTTGTCTGTTTAATCAGGTACATTCTCCCATTATTACTACAGTATGACTCAACTGCAGAGGAATCTAATTCTGCCGAGTCTCATGGGGTTGGAGTTAGGATTCAAATTGCCAAGAATGAGCATGCCTTACAAGCATCACAAGCCCTATCAAGGCTTAGTGGACTGTGTGCAGTTGAGAGTTTGACACCTTACAATGCGGCTGCGGCTGATGTTCTCAGAGCATTACTGACTCCAAAGCTTGCTAGTTTGTTGAAAGATGAAGTTGCCAAAGATTTGTTATCCAAACTAAACACAAATTTGGAGACACCAGAGGTAAAACTTTATCATTTACTGATTTGTTTGTCTGGCCAGCTTAAAAATATTGAAAAAATGGTGCATAAACATCTTCACAATTCACAATTCCACGCATGTTCAGTCTATCTTCAGTGTAAGATTGTGTTTTGTATCTCCNAAACTAAACACAAATTTGGAGACACCAGAGGTAAAACTTTATATCATTTACTGATTTGTTTGTCTGGTCAGCTTAAAAATATTGAAAAAATGGTGCATAAACATCTTCACAATTCCACGCATGTTCAGTCTATACTTCAGTGTAAGATTGTGTTTTGTATCTCTNTGTAAGATTGTGTTTTGTATCTCCGATAGAGATATGTTTGATGTCGTGATGATATCACAATCACATTGCAGAACATCTATTTCTGAAGATTTTCCTCTACATGCACATATGAAAACTTGATGAACACTTCATTGAATGTTATAAGTACGTAAATCTTTAGCTGGATAAATTATAATTGTATTAAATATTTGTTTAACAGATTATCTGGAACTCTGCAACTCGATCAGAGCTTTTGGATTTTGTTGGTGAACAACGTACCTGCCAGGGTCCTGATGGTTCATATGATCTGAAAACTGCACAATCTTTTGCATATGAGGCGCTGTCAAAAGAGGTCTTTATTGGAAATGTTTACTTGAAGGTCTATAATGATCAACCGGACTCAGAGATCAGTGAACCAGAAGCATTCTGCAATGCTCTAATCAACTTTATATCATCTTTAGTGCATACTGAGATGCCCTCTGTTTCTGAGGATCTGATTGAAGACAGCATCTCAGTTAATGATACTCCAGAACTTCAAAGTAGCGTTGCAGAAGCATCATTGATGGAAGGACATTCTGACCTTCAATCATCACCTGATGGGATGAAGAAGGAAGAACATTGTCTGATTGATCGCCTCCGATTAGGATTGACTGCCCTTCAGGTACTCATATGGAGTTTGTGAGTGCATAAATATTAAAGAAGTCAGCATGTCTGACCTCTTTTTGACTTTTTCGCAGAACTTACTTACAAAGTATCCAGATCTGGCTTCAGTGTTTTCGTCTAAGGAGAGATTATTACCTCTCTTTGAATGTTTTTCAGTGCCCATTGCATCAAAAACCGATATTCCAAAACTCTGCCTGAATGTCCTGTCTCGCCTTACTGCTTATGCTCCTTGCTTGGAGACAATGGTATCTGACGGATCCAGTCTTCTTCTCCTCTTGCAAATGCTTCATTCTGCACCTTCTTTTCGCGAGGGGGCTCTCCATGTTCTTTATGCTTTGGCAAGCACACCAGAACTTGCTTGGGCTGCTGCAAAACATGGTGGAGTAGTATACATTCTGGAACTTTTATTGCCTTTGCAAAGTAATGATTCTTAACTCATTTTCTTTTTTCATTGGCTTTCTAATTACATCCAATAGAATCCATGAAACAAAATTGTCTTCTGCAGAAGAAATTCCCATGAAGCAAAGAGCTGCAGCAGCTTCTTTGTTGGGGAAGCTTGTCGCACAACCAATGCATGGGCCTAGAGTTGCTATCACACTTGTGAGATTCCTTCCAGACGGACTTGTATCTATCATACGTGATGGACCTGGGGAGGCTGTTGTACATGCACTCGAGCAGACGACAGAGACTCCAGAACTTGTGTGGACACCAGCAATGGCAGCATCTTTATCTGCTCAGATTGCGACCATGGCATCAGATATTTATCGTGAACAACAGAAGGGTTGTGTTATTGAATGGGATGTACCTGAGCAATCATCTGGTCAACAAGAAATGAGAGGCGAGCCGCAGGTTAGTTTTTATTTATGAAAAGATATATATGAATCAAAGTAGTAGGAAAGGAGTTCCTTTAAGTGGATACATAATTCCTGCTGAATTTATCTTTATAGGTTGGTGGAATCTATGTCAGGCTTTTCTTAAAAGATCCGAAATTTCCCCTGAGAAATCCAAAAAGATTCCTGGAAGGACTGCTGGATCAGTATTTGTCAGCAATGGCGGCAACACATTATGAACAACATCCTGTTGACCCTGAGCTTCCTCTCCTTCTTTCTGCTGCGTTGGTTTCTTTATTGCGTGTGCATCCTGCACTTGCGGATCACATAGCATATCTCGG
>OVAW01000294.1:6445-17395 GCA_900406365.1 Heliophila coronopifolia | reverse complement strand
ATATATAGTAAAATTCTAATAATTTTGTAAAAATTAATTCCACCATCGTTTGGAGAACTATCTATTATACATATTATAATTTATAAATTATTTATGTATTTTAAAAGTTGATAAAAATTGTATTTAAAAGATAATTTTTAATATCAGTTATGTTTATATAAAAATATTTTTATTTGTTATTTAAAATCAACGTGAGATATTTTATATTGAATTTCGTAAATAAAAATTATGACTTTTATTTTGTTATTATGTTTAAAAAAAAAATTATACTAACCAAATTTATTTAAAAAAAAACATGCAACTAAAAAAACTTCAAAATGAGTTATATACTAGTGAGATCCAAAAACCCGAACCTAAAAAAAATTAGGTTTATACGAATGATATAAAATTTACAGACCCAAATACGAAAAGGTCCCACAAAGAATCATTCCATCTCATCCTATGGGACCCACGTATATGTGCGCATATTACACGTAGATACGTTAATTTCAGTGAAACTAATAAAAATCAAGAGAAGACCGAAATGACGAAAATACCCAC
Organism: Heliophila coronopifolia; assembly: GCA_900406365.1. Taxonomy (NCBI): domain Eukaryota; kingdom Viridiplantae; phylum Streptophyta; class Magnoliopsida; order Brassicales; family Brassicaceae; genus Heliophila; species Heliophila coronopifolia. Next base: position 16,855 of record OVAW01000294.1, on the reverse strand, counting down.
AAATCCTTCATCATCATCCTATATTATAACACAATCTCTCTCTCCTTTGTCTTCACTTCCCATGTCCGATATTTATTAAAACAGAGAGAAAGAAAAAAATGTTGGGAATTTTCAGCGGAGCTATAGTGTCACCTCCGGAAGAGCTAGTGGCTGCCGGAAGCCGAACACCGTCTCCGAAGACAACCGGATCGGTTCTAGTTAACAAATTCGTCGACAAAAATCCATCCGCCGTGTCCGTACAAGTCGGAGACTATGTACAGCTTGCGTACAGCCACCACAAAGAGAATCTTCTCCGGCCAAGGTGAGTCGCCTGCTATTTACTTATTATCAGTTCTTTAAATAGCTTTATGATCTCCCAGTAGAGCTAATTCAACTTGCAATAACCAATGGGTTTCGGGTTTCTATGAGAAATCTCGAGTTCGAGTTTTTACTAGGGAGGAGTGACCAGGGTCTTTACTTATACGGTCAAAGACCGACTCCGAGCCTAGGGGAATAAGGTCGAAGGTCTGAATTTGAATTTCCTGGTTCTAAAAGAATATAGTTTTATGCTCGGAGAAAAAAAAAAAAAATCTTTATGATGATTTTAAACTTTCCACCGTCCGATTATATCGATCTGATGGCTATGAGATCATCGTCTCTCTTAGGATTAAATTAATCATTTTTAGAGCAGAATTAATTTTTTTTGTCTCCAAAAACCATTTTAGAAATAAAAAAAATTAACATGACAAAAAATCAACAAGATAGGATCCAACTGCATGTATGGACAAGTGGACCCTGTTTTGTCCGATATTCTTATCTAACATTAGTGAGAATCATTTAACTAAATTAATTTATGTTACTATACTAGATTCCGATTTGCATAAACATTAAACAATATGGTTTTATTCTTCTCTAAGCACACTATTAAACAATAATCAAAGAGTAAATACATCATATGTATTTTGTTATTTAAATATATCGATTCCGATTCATATAAGAAATTATAATTAAAAAAAAAATTGATTACTAATTATTTTCCAGATTAAACTCTTTTTTTTTCCAAGCTTTATGGATTCAGGTTTGAGTATTTTTTTTTATTGTGTCTAAATAAAGATTATTTATCTTTGAAAAAAAAGAAAGTAATAATAAAGATTATTTATATATTTACGAGTATTATCCATTTCCTATAAAACTATATATAATAGATTGAAGATTCAAATTTATTAGATACCTCAAAATAAAAATTATTAAGTAGTTGACTTTTGTCGGTGAGTGAGACACAAGGACACGTTTTCAGAAGTTGTGATGGTCACGAAAGTATTCACAAGCCTCTCATGACTCAATACTCAATTGCTCATGTCACTTATGCAAAAGAATAATAAAAATTGCAAGACAAAAAAGAAAAAGACATATATATATAGAATTATAGATGATCGTAGTAGAAAATAGTTATTATACGTTAACCAAAAGATTGAAATTCGAACAAAATCATGGTCTATGCTCATCATAAACAAGAGATACATGGCATGTTCTGGACATACCATGGTATGGCCAAAGTACTTAAGTACACCTAACCCTACAAGTCTATAACAAAACTCCACAAATCCACTATTCTAAATATAGCCATAAGAATTTATGATGCCTCACTTACCATATCTTTATACATTCATTATTGTATGTCTATTTAAAGTTCTGAAACTGACTCATCAGTCTGACTTTTCTCATTAAAACTTTAATTATTGCAATACTTTTTCTTCAAATGGGTTTAAAGTTTAAATCTTTATTCAAAAGATCTTAAATTAAGTTCATATCAATATATGCTTGCAGATCATTTGGGGCTAAGGATGAGATATTCTGTTTGTTCCAAGGCTCACTTGACAACTTAGGAAGCTTGAAACAGCAATACGGGCTTGCAAAGAACGCGAACGAGGTTCTTTTAGTCATCGAGGCTTACAAGACTCTCCGCGACAGAGCTCCTTACCCGGCTAACCATGTTGTGGCTCACCTAGACGGCGATTTCGCCTTTGTGGTCTTTGATAAATCAACTTCTACTCTATTTGTAGCTTCTGTAAGTTCTTCTTTAACCCTCCTCAAAAAAAAAAACACTTTTTGAAAACTGTAATGTGAATTGAGTTTTGGATTTTGGTGGTAGGACCAAGTTGGTAAGGTTCCATTGTATTGGGGGATAACAGCTGATGGGTATGTAGCTTTTGCTGATGATATTGATTTGCTTAAAGGTGCTTGTGGCAAGTCTCTTGCTTCTTTTCCTCAAGGTTGGTTTCTTTTTTTTTTTTTTTTTTTTTGCTTTTTATCACTCCCAAGTTCATGATTTTTGAAGACTTACAAGCTCCCTATGTGCTGCAGGGTGTTACTATTCGACGGCATTAGGTGGGCTTAGGAGCTTTGAAAACCCTAAGAACAAGATCACAGCCATTCCTGCTAATGAGGAAGAGATTTGGGGAGCCACCTTTAAGGTGATTGATTCTTCAAATTAATTCACTTTTCAAGCTTTTTTTCTCATAAATAACACAACAATGGTGGTGGAATAGGTGGAAGGAGCAACAGTTCTTGCTGATTGAGAATGAAGAAAGTTTTAAAAATAAGATCCATCTTTCAAGAACAATGATGTAGGGAGAGACAAGAACCTGTTCTAATAAGCTATGTATGTATGTGTGTAGTGTTGTATCTCTCTTTCATGTCTTTTGCTTCTTTGTATAGCCTGTGTCTGCTTTCCTCCTAATAAGTTATGTTTATCTACCTTTTCTTACCTATAAATCTTGAAAATGCACAATCTGTGTACACTCTCAACCATGGATCTGTAAGAAGTTATATATATATTGAGATTGGCAGAGAATGGGTCCTGAGGATAGAGTAGTAATATTCATTTGGTAGTCACAACATTCAGGTTTTATTTACAGTTCTGAGGAAAAAGGACACAGAAGCGAAACATGAACAGCTTTTGAAACTTTCTTACAGACAATATAAGATGTAGTGGAAGGCAAGACAAGTCTAGTTCATGTGTTTTGCAGATTTTTAAGCAGGGCAGATACTCTCCAAACTGTTGCAAAAAAAACACAAAGTATCATTTACTGGAATCTATGATGCAGCAGTTTCAGGAATTAAGAAATTATTCATACCTTTCTCTTAAACATTAGATGATGTCTCTGGTGAGAGTTGATCTCTTATGTTTTGTAAAAGCCAGATATGAAGCTTTTCTCACCAGGCTAGATGCAGCTATGCATCCCTTGATGGCTGGATTCTCAATGGAACTGTTGGTTTCAAGGATTGTCAAAAAACACTAGGATCAGCCAATGATTTGAGAAATCGTGCAGAGAAAATAAACTCGGTATCTGACCTTTCAGGACCTGATTTAAGCTGTTGTGCCCATGACAAAAACACTGCAACACTAGATGAAAGCAAATGAATGTAGGTGGCAATAAGTGGCTACAAAAGTTCTGACTTTGAAACGACGATAATGATATAGGATCAAGGAATGGTGAACTCACCTCCCGGAGAGAATATCACCTTGTCCACCGCAGCGCCTTGGCGAACCAAATATGCTTACTGATTTTACTGCAAAAAACATAACCAGGTAAAGTAAAATTGACCTAATGTTTTCTAACCGAAAGATAAGCTAGAGAAAACTTTACTCACCTGTCTCTCCATTGCTTATAAGATCAGCTTTCCCTTTCCTCAGAATCGTCACACCACCAATCCTGAATGACACATGTGAAGATATCGAGACTCTAATATTTTCTTTCTAGATCTTAAAGTGAAGTTTGTACTTACTGTTTGGCCAAAGAATGTAGCTGATCTTCAGGATTCTGTTCATCTACTTCACAACTCAGCAATTTTTGAACCAAACACTTATACTCGTTCACGTTTGGAGTCAAGACAGCATCACAGCAAGAGGATAGTTGTTGACAAGATCAATGGAGTCTGTTACAAGAAACAGCCCATCCTGCAGAATTGCCGCATGACATAACAAACGGGTTAAACAATCAAAAGATTTGGGAAAAGAATAAACCCGACTGAAACAATCTTTACTATATTATCATTGCTTACCCCATCTACAACAAAAGGTACATTGCCCTTCTTGGCAAGAAGCATGATTTTACTCACACATTCCTGGAAATACAGAGGTGTCGTCAAGTCAAACCACTAAAGCATTGAAACATCAACTTCTGTAATGCGATGAAGCAGGAGCAAAGGAATATGTACCAGAAGAAATGGATCTCTTCCCAAACCAGGACCAATAACAAGGCAATCAAATATTTCCATCCATTTATCGACTTCCCCGGTCACTTTATCCTGAACTTTTCTTTTATCTTCCTCACTGAATTGACTACAAAATATAGAAACTATGAAATAAGGCTTGTCATAAAACTTAATTTTACTGAATGAAATCACACAGTAAGATTTTGACAAAAAAAAGAAATCACACAGTAAGAAGTAGCACAAATTTCTGGACTGGAATTTTGTACCTAATACTGTATGATTCTTCAAGAACAGGGTGCACTATAAGCTCAGGACTATAGCTCTTTATAACAGGAGCTACATCTTGTGTGCAGAATACATGAGACAAATCAGCACCCTACACTTATGGACAAGAAACCAGTCTTCTGTTAGCTTGAATCAAAGATGACTAATATTAAGCTGTGATGGCTAAAAATGGAAGCAAAAAACAACTAACGATTTTCAAAGCTGAAATAGCGGCGAAGTAAGGAGCTCCTGTGTATTCACGACAACCTCCAATCACAGCTATCTTCCCTGAAACATAAATCAAAATTTCAACAAAGAAGCTAAAAACATAAGGAACCGATCATGCAAATGAAAAACTGAGTTCTAACCAGCTTGGCCTTTGTGTCGTTTGAGGTCAAGCGATGGCGTCACGATTCTCAGAACACTCTCAGCTTCGGCCTCTGATATGGAACTCATTGCTCTGATGTGCTTGGGGAGATGGATTTTTGAGCCACAACAATTGTTGCCTTCTGAGCACAAATGAAGAAGATGAATGAGAAATCAAGCGTCCAAAGACAGAGTAGATGCCACGCCTCAACATTGATTTTACACTTGTGAATGCGATACAGCACAGTCAAATCGGCCGGGCCGCCCGCGGCTTTACCCCGATCCGCATTGCTAAGAGCGGGCTATGGGTGCAATTTTTTGTCGCGGGTTTTTACGGGCTATAAAATTTAGCTCATTTCCGTACGCGAGTTTTTGCGGGCGGACCGCGGGTTAGTCCTGCTTATATGTTATTTTGTTTTTTTTAACGCATATGTTTTTTAGTTTTTTTTTTATATCCTAATTCCAAAAAATTATAAATTGTATAATTAAATTACATGGTCTATTTTAAAAACCTATTTTAAAACATATGTATTTTGTAAAAAATAATTAATTTGGAATGATATATGTATATTTTAAATAATTTAAAGTTTTTACAACAAAAATTACAAACAAAACAAATTATATAAAAAAAAAAGAAAATAAAATTTAATTAGCCCACGGACGGCCAGTGGACACCCGCTTGTCCACAGACATCCACAGACAACAGATTTGGGCGCGAATAATTTAGCCCGACCGCCCGCTTGGACTAGTATATGAACAACACTGATAGGCTGAGAAACCTCTGTTTGATTCAGAGGTGTCTGGTTTAGTGTTTTTGAATTTTTAGTAAAAACTTTGAAATTGATCTTGGCGGGTTTACGCAATCTCTCTACCTGGTTATCACTATCCGACTCATTGAATCTTGTCCCTAGACCCTAGACAAATGACATGTGCTGTGTTCTTACAAATCTCCGGCATGTAAGGCTTTTGAGTCGGAGTTTTTTAGCTTCATAATTTTTTTTTTGTCGGCAGCTTCATAAAAGTTCAATTTCCCTTACTTTAATCATTAAAATATTCCTTCTAGTTTGGAAATGGTAAATTTTAGTGAATCGAACCAAATTTGTTTAGCAGCAAACGCCTCAACTGTTTAAAATCATTATACTAAACGGACCAAACGTTTAACCCGTTTGATTAGAGTCATTAGCAGTACTGTAGTATCCACGCCACGCCGTCTTTGGCCCCACCCACTACTTCATTGTATTCACGCGCTATGTTCGCGAGTGTGTCATCTTTATGGATCTACGGGACCCACCACTTAAAAGGGCGCACGATTATAGTACTTTAGTAGTGGATGAACGGGAAATCGAGAATAGATTTTTCGTGAACGGAAACGGAAATGAATTTAGAAAGTAAAATAGATGTTCCGTTTTTGTCTCATTTAAAATCCAGAATGGGTCGGGAACGAAAAATTCTTGTTTTTTTTTTATAACTTTTTATTTGATTATTAAATAAATTTAAAAGTAAAACAAAATCCAAAATTTAACATCAATAAAATAAATATCTTACTATAAACCGAAGACAAAAACAAATTAATAAAATAAAATTTATTTTTTTCTCAACCGATAAAATATTAGAATATACAAATAATATGTAGACAATATATATTAATATCTTCTATAATAATTTAATTTCTGAAATCAACAAATCATTAATTTATTTTAAGATTTTTAGTAATAAAAATGTATAAATTTAGAAATTAGGAATATTTCCTTCCATAATATATAATATATGATATATTCTAAATACTTAATCTAGATATATTTCTATATTCAAATAAGATTTTTGGAACAAAAAGATACTTCAATAATTCCCGTTTTCGTCCTGTTCCCGTTGAGAAATTTAAAACTTGTCCCAAACCGAAATAATTTCTCATATAAAATAAGAATTTTGGAACGGAAACAAGCAGGACGGACGAGACGGGAAATGTACCCACTTCTCTTCCTCATGTGAAACAAGACGGTAAAAAAAAAAGTTGACTTTTTTTTTTCACTTGTTCAGATTTCAAACCCAAATCGTTAAATTACAGCCGTTGATCTTCCATTCTTCGCTAATCCACTTACTAAACTTGACTAATCTTACGGCTTAAGTCCTTGTCTTTATTACTTCTTTCTCATTCAATTTTTTCCCTCTTTTCAAGACTAAAAAAGCCTCTTTTTGATTTCTTTTACAGAGCCAAAACAAAAAAAACCAAACTTTCTCTTTCTAAAAACCTTCAGATGTCGAAGAATTCATCTCTAGAAGACGACGAATCCATACAATTCAAGAGATTCAAACGTTTAAAGCTCTTGTTCGAACCATCCTTAGGAATCTCAACTTTTGTCTTAGTGGGTTTGTGTTTAGTCATCACTTTCCTCTACCTCGATTACAGAACCGTGGCTAAAACCAAAAGTCACGACCTTTCGGAACGATCCGACAGATTCCTTTGGCTCAAGGAGCTTGATTTTGAATCTGGAGATAACAACAACAACACAAACGAAAGCAAAGTTGGGTTTCTTGAAGAGAGTGGCAATGATTGTGATGTGTTTGATGGGAAATGGGTTTGGGACGAATCGTATCCATTGTATCAGTCTAAAGACTGTGTTTTTATTGATGAAGGGTTTAGATGTAGTGAATTTGGGAGAATAGATTTGTTCTATACTAAGTGGAGATGGCAACCTACACATTGTAATTTACCCAGGTACTGTTTCTTGGTAGCTGTTATGAGACTCATGACATGGATCCGAAGATCTTCTGGGATTTGAGATGCTATGTTTAGGATTTGATTCTCACATAGATGTCCAACGTGTGGGCCGCACCGTGGCGGTGCGTATATGTTCACAGATATTTATTTAAGACCTAATTAAAAGCAGGCTGTTGACTGTATACCCATATTTGTTGGCGGGCAACATGATATTTGGTTTTAGCCCAAATCCGCAACCCATTTTTAAAAGCCCCGAAACTATACCCTCCCAAAAAACTACACGTGCCCAAAAACTACACCCGCCCAACCATAAGGCTCCCCCAACTAACACCCATCAAACAATATGTATTTTTGGTATTTTTAAAATTTTAGGAAAAACAAATTATGAATATTTTTTTTAAAATTTGGACAAAATTCTGGGCTAGCACGCGGGCTGCGGTCAAGCCTACAGTCACCGCTTGTGTGTGCGGTGCGGATACGGTTTTTACACTTTTTTGACTGTAAGCCTGAATAGACTTAAAGTTATCTGCCCATTTAGCTCGTGAGCTTTTAAGAAAATTGCTTTCAAGGCCACCCGCCCATTTCTGACCGCAAGTCCGGAAAGACATGTTTTTTGGCATGGATTTACAGATTAGCCAAGAGGAATAACTTTAGAGTCTCAATGTAGTTCTTAAAATGTGTTTCTTTTGATTTCTCTTACTTATCTCTTTTTTTTTTGGAACAGATTTGATGCTCATTTGATGCTGGAGAAACTAAGAAACAAGAGGCTAGTATTCGTAGGAGATTCAATAGGAAGAAACCAATGGGAATCACTTCTTTGTCTACTATCTTCCGCCATCAAGAACACGAGTTCGATCTACGAAGTAAACAATAAACCCATCACAAAGCATATGGGCTTCTTTGTCTTCAAATTTCATGACTACAATTCCACAATTGAATACTATAGATCACCATTTTTGGTTCTTCAAAGCCGCCCGCCTAAAGATTCACCAGAGAAGGTAAAGACTACTCTTAAACTCGAGACGATGGATTGGAATGCAGACAAATGGAGAGATGCGGATGTGTTAGTGTTTAACTCGGGGCATTGGTGGAATTATGAGAAGACTATTCGCGGGTAAATGATCTTTGGACCAATCTGAATGGTTTTGTTTCATGACTAATCTCGGATTTGTTACTGCAGAGGTTGTTACTTTCAAGAAGGAGAAGAAGTTAAAATGGAAATGAAGATAGATGAGGCTTATAGATTAGCTATGAAGACTTTTGTTAAATGGATACAGGAGGAGGTTGATTCAAATAAAACTCAAGTTTTCTTTCGCACATTCGCACCCGTGCACTTCAGGTTCGTTACACGGTTTTAAATAGGGGTGGGCACAATTCCTGGCCTGTCTTGTCCCATATCTTGGAACGCATTACCGTCCCATATGGTAATGCATTTCCGTCTGGAGCAAGCTTAGAATTTTTGAGTGGGAGTAGGACGGGAATGAGAATTTCCGAGCGGGAATAGGAAGGGAACCAAAATTCCCGAAGTCCCATTTGGGATAAGTACAAATATTAAAATTCTATATAATATCTATACTTGATATTTAAAAAAAAAAAACATTTAAACAAGTTTTTATAAAATTTCGTATGAAAATCTTACTTTAAATTGTTTGGTATATAAATTTTTATTATTTGACATTGTTAGAAGATTATTTTGCTTTGATGGATATTATTTTAATTGAATGTTAATAATTTTTCTTTTGGTTTTTTTATTTTTTGTAATTTTGAAGTTTATAATTATTAAATAACAAATAGGTCATATATTTTTTCGGAAAATTCCCGTTCTCTGTCCGTTCTATCCCGTTCCTGTGCAAGTCTTAATTGGACAAAAATGGAACATTTATTTTAGCTCCCGAATTCCCGTTACAAGAAAGATTCTTTGATCAGTCTAATTTCAATGTTGTAACCATTCTTTTGACTTTTGTTGCTAGAGGAGGAGATTGGAAAACCGGAGGAACATGTCATATGGAGACACTCCCTGATTTTGAATCCTCTTTGGTTCCATCAGAGACATGGGAACATACAAAGCTTCTTCAAGATGTCTTGTCGTCTCTTCACTACACGAACAGCTCAGAGACGGTTAAACTGAAACTGCTGAACATAACAGCTATGGCTGCTCGAAGAAACGATGGTCATCCATCATTGTACTACTTAGGCTCGGCCGGTCTTGCACCGCTCAACAGACAAGACTGTAGCCATTGGTGTCTCCCTGGAGTTCCGGATTCGTGGAATGAGCTTCTCTATGCCTTGTTTCTTAAGCAGGAAGGTTATTCAACATAAAAAAATGGCGGTTCGGACAATAACACGACATGGTTTTGGTAAAAAGCTGTTCTCGTGTTCTGTAGAGGATTTTGAGGTCAAGATTTTGATTGGTTGATTAATTTAAATTGGTAGGAGGAAGAATATGTAATTAGTCATTAGGTTAAAAGCATCTTTTGTTGTAATTTGTAAAGATGAATCTCATTATTTTTGAAAAGATCAGTGAAAAATATAAAAACGAACAAGATAACTAATACTATAAATTAAATATTTTTGTTCTCTTAAACTTTAGTTTATATATACTAAAATTTACAATATACTATTTACTTTTTTTTTTTGGTCGAATCTTAGCAACAAAAAGTTGAATCTCAGTGGACCGTGACAGCAAGACGACTTTGCCACTTACAATACCCCGTTTGTATATTGTTTACTTTTAATCACAAAATGTTACTAAAAATTTATGTTACACCATTGCTTAAAAATATAAACATTGACATTATTCTTCATTTCTAATTATTAAATCTTTATACGGACATATCAACATAATATATATATATATATATATA
>OVAW01000293.1:3963-17425 GCA_900406365.1 Heliophila coronopifolia | reverse complement strand
AGAGCCAAACTGACTATATGAAGTCCAAATTGATTAATTTTTTTGTGAGGAGACCTTATGAGATTTTGACCCAACAATGACATCCTACAAAACAAGTTAATAACACGTATTATTTGAATTTAAAATCTAATTAATTTTTAATTAAACACTTACGATTTCATATCACAGATTCACAATTGGTAATGAATTGAATGACTCAAATAAATTATATATTATTTATATTCAAACAACATTATCGATGTGTGATTCGAACACATCTTTTCAAATGAAGCATCTTGAAAGTAATTTTCGTGACACCTTCCATACTCAACAAGGAAAATATAACCATATGATCAAATATAGTCTAAAGAAAAAAATAAAAATAATGTTTATGAAATTAGAAGAGATAAATATAACCTACCAATTAATGCAAGCGTAAGTGTAATCAACTATGACGGCTACCCATAGATCCAACCTAAAATCTATTTATTGCGCAGTAAAATTTAAATCTAAGCTCAATTAATATGTTAAGTGACAAAGTATATAAAACGGAAATTACAATGCACTAGATTCAAAGTTTGTTTTGCAAACCACTAAAATTAAACGACGAGGAGAATTTCAATTATTAAACGACAAGGAAACTAAAACAGAAAATACAATGTGATAGGTTCAAAGCTAGTGCAGACCACCGAATTCAAACGACAATGAGCATAAATTCAAATGTTAAATCAAAATGTTAAGCGGCGGAAAATATAAAACGAAAATCATAATGCGTTATATCAAAGTTTATAGTACAAACCACGGAAATCACAATGTGATAGGAGCCTAAAATTGAACTAGATTCAAGGTCTATAGTGCCAACCACACAAATCAAAGGACTAGAGCACAAAACTCAAATGAAAATGTTTAAACATGATTTGTAAAGAAAAAAACGATCTAATTGGATTAAGCAAAAAACGTTATGCATTATAAAAAAATTAATGATTAGGTATAAACAAAAATGTTCTGCATAATGAATCCAAGACGAAGTGGATAATTCTGCATAGAAAAAAAATGAAGAAGAATATATTTTAGTTTTTTCCGAACTAATCTAGTTACAATCTAATTTATCACTTTTTTATTTTTTAAGTTTTACCAATTGCTACCCGAAATACTTATTTTATTACTTCCCATTTTCGCCAATTGTTAATAACATAATTAAAGAGAACCAACGATTTGAGATCTACGTAATATTATTATACAAGAGGATATATATGAGGTTTATTTCATATACAATCATTTTATTGTTATTATGATAAGATTATATGTATATTAACCGATCACTACCTAAATCTCCATCGTAGACTAGAGAACCCCGATGACAAAAGATTAATTAGATTCAATAGTGTTAAAATATCACAAGTTTACAGTGTTCTCCAAAAAACTCAATTCTTTACAATTTGAAAAAAAAATCTAAAAATAATATTTTCAAACGCTTACTTATACTCATAAACAACTAACTCCAAAATATTAATTCCTTTTTGTATCGTAGGTCCTCTGAAACCTATCAATACCCCGCCTATAAGACGAATCTTGTCCTCTATTGGTAACCATGAGAACTGTTCCTCAAAACAGTAGTCTGAACCCAAGTCTGATCATGAGAAGAAAGAACTAGCCAACTAACTAGCAATTCCAACCAGCCTTGATCATTATAACGAAAATTCACCAAATTTGCCGGTTCAACAAGTTGTTCATCTTGATCAGTCAAAGTGACTGGTAACGGCATAACTTCATAACCAAAAAACAATGGATGTATCTTCGACATAGGTGGTAACTATAACTTGAATAATGATTCCCAAGAAGTCGATACCATATTACCAACCAGTAAGTCGTAGTTTTATAAATTCACGGGCAAAAAATTTTCTAAAATTTTGGATGACAAAAAGAAAATTATTTTTTGGGGTTATTTCTATTTTTTTTTAAATTTAAACAAAAAAAAATTATTAACTATATCACCTAAATTTTAGAAACTAATTTTGACAATAAAAATTTTAAAGAATTTTACTTGATTAAAAAATAAATAATTTTTTTATATGAAATTAAAATTTAAGTCTTTTCTTTGGTTTTATCCCCAAATTTTCAAACAATTATTAAATTTACTCGCTAATCCGACTAATTAATAATTAAATATTTTATTTATCCACTAATACGCTAACAAAATTGACAAATTCTCTTATTACCAACATTTCATCTTTTTAAAATCAATTAAGATTAAAATCTCACAAATATTCATGTTGCAAAAACTTGAATTCTTGAGAAAATTGAAGAAGTTATATGGGTAAGTAGAAATTAATGTGTTTCTATATAATTTAAGCACTGGATAGTTTTATTTGCGATGCACGGATTGAATTTTTTAAAAAAAATATAAGATTTTGGTTTATATTACTTGGTTATTTAAAAAAAAAAGAAAATTGTGAATTTTTCTTATCTTAAACGTAAATAATGGTACTGAGTTATTTTATCTTTTATGTAATTTTTGTTTGCATGATAAATATATATATATATAAAACAATTCTAATTTTTGTTTTCGTTTAATTTTTTATGTAAGTTGTTTTTCTCTTAAAAAATTACTTATTTTTAATAAGCAAAATTGCTATTTCACACATTAACTATTGTCATATTGACAAACCTATATGATCTTTAGTGATGTGCATAATCATACAATAAATTTTAAAAATATTAAATCATACNACAATAAATTTTAAAAATATTAAATCATACATAAACTATTTAAAATTGACTTAATCATACATCACTCACTAACAACGTTATTTTGTCATCTAATTTGATGACATGAATGACAGGTTACCATCTCATTTAATGATATGGCAACACATAAGCCAAAGAACTTACTTTAGAAATTAGCAAAAATATGAAAATGTAGAGAACCGATTCTTTTACTTTTTGTTTTGTGAGCAAGCGAAATGACGCTGTTAGAATGTGATGTATTATTAAGTCAAATTTAATAAGTTTATGTATGATTTAACATAATTTAAAAGTTTTTGTATGATTCTTCACACTACTAAAAATAATATATGTTTAGTCATTATGGCAATAGTTAACGTATGAAATAGATATTGTCTTGTTTACTTATACATTCATCTCTCCTTTTTTTAACATTCCAAAACTTTTTTAATGGTGGAATATTGCATTATATGGTCATGAAAGACCAAAAAAAAAATATGTAGCTATGAAGGTATGTCTTTTACATTTTTGCAAACTAAATAAGCTTGATGGATCTTATTCAAATATATTTTTTGTTAGAAAAATATCTACAAATTTTAATTTTGTCCTACAAATTTACCAATATTTTAACAAGTTCGCAACAAATTTATAGCATATTCATCTCAGATATATAAAAAAAAAGGATACAGATTCGGCCCATTTTATTTGGGTCAAGAGAAAATGGGCCTTTTATCGAATGGCATCTTCACTTCGTATTGTTAAACATCAACCTTTGTTGACAAAAAAAAACATCATCTAAATTCAGACTTGCGAGATATGGAAAAAGATCGACTACGGAGAGGTGTAGCGTGAGACAGCGAGAAATAGATGTGAAATGTAGGGACCATAAGACCGTTGAAGAAGATCTAAAATGACGTCATCATTGCACGTAAAGAGAGAAAAGACTGACACTGAAAGAGTAAAATGTGTCAGTGCTCTGTTTCGTACATAACTATTTTAATACCTTTATTGGTCTTTTTATTAATTGATTGTTACTGTATTTGATTTTATTATATTTATTATTCCTTAATGTTCCTATTTTAATATTTTTATACAAATGTTATTCAATTTTTATTAAGGAAACAAAATAAATTACATGGAGAGGAAGTGGGAACAAAAAAGGAAAATTAAAATAAATTTTTTATATTTATGGGACCTTAAAAATAAATAAAACTCTATTTCAATCAAATTTCATCCATCCATTTAAAAATCATTTCCCTAAATTCAGGGAAAAAAACTAGCTTTATTTGTTTTGCTTTTTTAGTGAAGAATTAAAAAAGTTATTTTCGAACATTATATTATAGCAAAGGAAAAAAAAGGGGCTTATGATAAAATAATAAGATTATGTTATTTGATTTTAAATTATATTGGTTTGGATGGTTGAAATATAACACTTTTTACCAACATTTATTTATTTACAAATTTTTTAAATTTCTCTAAAAACAACATTTAATAGTAAAATAAAATTATTTAGTCAAATGATACAAAAGAGACCAAACCATCACACTCCAATACTAACATTATCTTTGTTCTGTCGGCATACAAAAATTGTCTACGAGGAGCAAAATAGCTTAAAAGAGTAATTATACAACCAAATCTAAAAACATCTTTTGTAAAACTTCACTACTTCAGAGATAATTTCAATTCAATTCCAAAAGACTAATATTTATCAACACTAGACACACAAAAAAAAAGCTGTCGGGTCGGTACGGATTGATTTAGATCGGATCGGATCGTCAGCGCCATGAAGAAACAGTGAGGATAGCCACATTGTTCCAAGCTAATGAGATGAAACCGGGCTCCGATTCAACAAGTGAATACAATGTACTGTAATTGTAGTTCCATAGTAGCAATTTCGCTTGGCTAACCGCGTAATTGCTCGGTTTAACCGGCTCAAAACCGGCTTTCTCCATCAACACTCTCCATTGTTCTTTCTCTTCCATTCGCCCTGACCGGGTTCCCGGTTTATTATTACCGGGTCGGACTAAATCCGATATTCTCCTACCAAATAGTACTCTCTCAACTCGTAGCCTTTCTTCCGAATCTTGCTTCAAATTCTGTCCGAGTGATTCGAAAACCGCGGTATAGAACCGGATACCGTTCTTAACCCGGTTAGCGAATTCGACCCGGTTTAAGCTCACTTCGTATTCACCTAGAGTCACAATTCTCGGGTTTAATGATCTAGCGAGGCGGAGCGCGGTATCCACCGTCGTCGCAGTCTCATCCAGAAGCTTATAAAGCTCAAGCATGAAATTCACTACAAGAACTTCATCCGGGTCAACCCGGAAACTAGACCCGTTTAGTAAATGGATCGGAGTGAGAATCGGATGAAACTCGAAATTCAGATCTAGAATCGTGGCAAAATCCCGGAGACGGTTTCCAGTAGCTAGCAGAGACGGTCCAGGCGATTCGCCGAGTGATGGAGCGGGTATACCCGAAATCCGGATTCGGGCGGGTTTTCCTGAAGCCCGGGTCGCTAGATCTTGTAACAGAGCAGCCCATTGGATACCTTGAAAGATCCCAAAATCTACTATGTGAATGTTACTTGATTTCTCGGTAGCTTCTAGAATCGCTTGGTTCGCCGTTAAATGAGCAAACTTTGAATACGGACATGCGTCGTTTAGGGTTTTATAAGAAAGGATGAAATCTTCAAGCGACGCCGGAGGCGGCGGCGGCGATTCCGTTTCGGTTTTAGACAGAGCTTCCGTGAAGTAGAATCCAACTCGCTCAACCGGATCTCCGGATTTGGATACGGATTCTCTGATTCGGTTAAGCGTTTCGGCGGCGGTTTCCGGTTCGAGCTCCGATTGAATCGCGTAATCGTGAATAGCTTTCAAAATCGGCCGATCTAGGTCAAAATCAGGGTCCTTTGTCGGAGATGAAGAAGAAAGGAGAAGACTTTCAGCTACAGGCGGAGACGGAGACCAAGAAACCGGAGCTGAATCATCTTTTTCCGAGAAAACGATACGGTTCAGATCCGACGGTACACGAAACGCCGCAAGTGAATCGTGACCGTTGATTGAAAAGTCGTGATTTGTGGTCAACGCATCTCCGCTGTTGATTAAACTCTCCATCCACTCATCAGAGTCAAACTCGCCGTCAGAAAGTCTAAATCCTTCGGAAACGACGGCGTTTTGGTGTTCTAAGTAAGGAAACTGTAAAACGGGGTCGTTTGTTAACTGAAACGGGTCGGAAAACCCGGAAGTTGGAAGAAGTGCGTAACCTAAGGATTGGTTTGGTGATGGATTGTGCTGTTCTTGTTGTTGTTGTTTCTGTTTTATGAGTTGTTGAGCTATGTCCATTAGGTTTCCACTGTCGGTGCACATATACGCCATTCTCCGGCGAGGAAGCCGTTTTCCGGTGGATTTTAGGGCTTGAGAGAGAGATTTCAGTAGAGAGAGAGAGAGAGAGAGAGTGTGTGGAGAAAACCTAATTAAGCTCTGTGTCCATTCGATTTCGTTTTATTTATTTTCAATGTGTTTTATTTATTTATTTTTTAAATTAATTAAAATCATTTCTTATTTAAGGTGAAGATGACATCATCTCCACCGTTTGATTAAATCAGATCGATGGCTCTGCTGAGTATTGAAGGTGACACGTCGACAACTGTCTTCTGTGACTTGTCACTTGCATGTCGCCTGGATTATTTTTCTCAATTTAATTTAATTAAAAAATATAATATCAACAGTTTTTATTTATTTAGTAGTTTGAGTTATTAGCATCGACATATCAATTTTGGTTATCTGTTCTATTAGAATTTTTTTGAATTTTAATTAGTTTTAAATCCATTTTTTTTGTCACAAGTTTTAAATCTTATTTAAAAAAAATGACTGTATAAAAAAAATAACCAATAAATTTTAGTGGTGTCAGTTACGTCTCTATCTTGACATACATTTTTTAATAGAATTTAGAATAATAGTCAAATTTAGCTTAAATTAACAAAAAAACAAAAAAAAAATATATATATATATAAGAAAAATATATATATATGTATATATATATTATATAATTAAGGTAAATATTGACAAAGAAAAAATATGAGTAATAAAATTAAAAGATTTATGTAAGAAAAAGTAAAAAGGAAAGGTTAAATTTTTAAATAATAGTTTGGGCTTTTTAGCCGCAAAGGTCATAGAGAAAGCAGTTTCTTTACCAACCACGAATTTGAATTGGGATTGGTTAACAAAACCGGTTAACATGAACTTGGTTTTAGTTTCATGTACTTCATGAGAGAATAAAAACTTTAAAGAACCAAAGTACCAAACAATGAACTTGTGTTTATTTGTATACGCGTCTGTATTCATCTGAACGTTATTGTATATACGAGGACACTTTGTGGANGAGGACAGTTTGTGGGCCCATATGTTGGGCCTTATTTAGAACAAAGTGTATAGGTGGCGGGGACCACAAGTATTTTGTTCGACCTATCTTTTGTCTTCTTTAATTTGAGTTTAATGTGTGCGTAGTTGCTCGTTAGCTCGAGTTTATAGGTAAAGAGCACTGACCCATGCGTACCAACAAGGCACTTGTATTGACCACTTCGAACTACCAAGGTCCGGTCTGAAAGATATGGACTTGAACCAGTGTTGTGGCTAGATTCAAAATATACTAAAGAAAAAATAATTAAATAATTAAAAAACACATATATATATATATATATATATATATATATACACATACAGTATTGTGAGTAATCCAGAAATGAATTTTTTTTTTATCAACAGTTAAACTGTGGCTAATTAATTCTTAACTTGTTTTAAGTAGAGAGATCAGAGTTCGAACTTCGTTTACCGTGTAAAAGCACAAAGTTTGTCATCATTTAGGGGCTAAACAAATTTTAGAGAAGACCGAACAAAATTTTACATAGAAAAATAATTTTTTTTATTTTTTACAAATAAAAAAAAAAAAAAAATTCACAAGCTAAAGAGTCTGAGTCCTCTTTAGCCCGCCTTAGTTTCATCCTTATATATATATATATATATATATATATATTCTTTTATATTAAATAAACACATATTTAAAACATGGCCGACTTTTTACTTTAAAAAAAATGTAGTTAAATATTCGTATTTTTTGGTTTTTTTTTTGGCTAAAATAATATTTGATGTATAAGTTTGTTGGATTTTAACTCATGGATGAGTCTAAACCAATTGTTAACGAAGAAAATGTAGTGGTGGATAGCTAGAATAATCCAAAGCACTAACAAAAACTAAAAATACCATTACAAGAATGAAACAAAAATAATAATTTATATCTGAATATTAATTTCATAATTCGAAAAATTCATTTATTACTAAATTTGTATAATAAATTAGGATATTTTCAATGTTTTTTTCTAGTTTTTTTTTCTTTGTTAATCTCAATATTTTACAAAAAAAATTCCAATTGCATATTATTGGTTCTATCATTCATGAAAGGCATCATATATACACACACAATTTTATTCACATGCAAACGAAAATAATCTAACCGCGATATATTAAAAAACTTATATTTTACAATAATTTGTATTTATGAATGTTGAATTGAACGCTGAATCTCTTAATGTGAAAGCAATTTCTCTTTTAATCATTTAGCTAATTGTTGAAACAAAAAAAAACGTTATCATGCTTTTATAGACTTGACTTTGAAATATTTTTATAAACCTATAAATTAAAAAGAATGTATTGAATAAAAAAGCACATGGGAACGACATTGGAGTGTATTGAGAGACATCACTCTTTTTCATTTCATCGTTGTATCCACGTCAAAAAGCAAGTCTCCAACTTCCACTACTTTATACTTACAAAATCAAATTTATTAATTAAAATTACTAAACAAGGTATTTCTAGTCACTAGTCCAAATCCACTTTTGACATTTTTACTACAAAGTGAATTGGACTGTTCTAATTTCGTAATGATCTCAAGAAGTGACCACAATAAAAAAGAGAATGAAGAAGATGAGGTATTTGAAAAGGACACATCTTTGAAAATGGAAAAAATGTCACTTTAATGTTTTCACCATTGATGCAAGTGGAGTTAGAGGAGAGAGAAAGAGTGGTGTGTGAAAGAGACAGGAGTGTTAGAGTGAAAGTGTTTTGATTTGTCTTTTCTTTCTATCTCTCCAAGTCATCAGTGGGGTTTTGTGTTGTATTTATCAAAGGAGTGATGATATTGAGTCATCACTAAAAAAATGTTAATGTATTTGTTTGGCTCTTGCTTATCTCTCTTTGTGCTTACCCTTTTTCGTCACCTTATTTCGTTTTTATACTTTTTTTTTTATTTAAAACATTTGGTTACCAAATATTACCCATCATTTGACAAATCGAGAATCGAGAGTGAAAATTTAAGGGGTTAAAAAAATAGTAGGAACCGTGAAAACGTATATATAAAAGAAAATTTTTTCGAATTAGGGAGCAGGATTCCGCACTATTTGTCATCTCCTTTGCTTTTTACGCTAATTTTTATTACCGAAAATATTGGTAGATTTTCACTGGTGAGGTGTGGTATTTAAACCCACAAATTTTGTAATCAAATAAATTGTAACGTCCTAATACCAATTTGATTTCTGGAAGAAAAGGATTTAAGAATAAAAATTTTAGAAGAGAGAACATTTGATCAACTTATGATTTTCAATATATGTTTTGTCGTTATCTAGAACAAATGATTACAATGCATTTATATAGGCTACAATAAAATGTTAAAAGACTCACATATTTTCAGAGATACATGAACACACTCAATGTACTCTATAAATAATGTATAAACTTAATTCATGAACGAGTTTAATTCCAACAAATTGTAGGTTTAATCGTAATATGCCTATTTTATAATAAAATAATTTGTCTTAAACCTTCGAATTTTCATATAGTATTTTGACCACTAAATATGAAATTTTAGACTTTGGAAGACAAATAGCATAATGGTGGCAACATATGTGTTTCTACACCATGACCGGAGTTCGAACAATGATATTTCTAGTTGAGAAGAAATTAATTAAGAATTAATTAACCAATTGAGCTGATGACAAAAAAAAATTAAAAATTTTAGGCCACCAAAATCAAAATATTCAACATAATTATATTTAAAAACAATTTTTTTTAATAATACATATTTAAGTTAATAAATTCGCCTTAAACCTACTTATGAGTTCTAGGAACAACACTCGATTCACTCCTCCTGTTACTGTTTAAAATGATTGTGGTATATCATTTTTCTCGTGAAAATATTGATTATGAATTTATATGTTTTTCAGCCAAATGAACTTATTAGTCTAAGACATTAATTTACCTAAGATATAGTGAAAATGAAAAAATGAAAGTATTTTGATTGTTTGACAAAAAAAAAACAAAGTATTTTGATTATTAATTACAAAAAAATGTGAAGTCTGGTTGGTGAATGAGCAACATCGTGGGCCATGCTCAAATAGTCCCGCAAACATAAATAGTCATAGTTCTTAAAACCGTAAAAAAATTGGGCTTAAAATCTTAAAATCAAATCCGACCCGCGGACGGCCCTCACAACACCTCTAATCGTAAAAACAAAAAATATACTCCCTCTGTATATTTTTATAAGTCGTTTTAGGATGTGAGTTTTGTAAATAAATAATTGTCATTTTAGGTAAATTGTGTTCTTCTTTCCATATTTGCCCCTATTTATTTAAAATAATGATTTCTCTTTTCACATAAATTTAGATATTTTTATTTTCTCCATAAATATCGATCAATTAAATTTAAAATGTATAGATAGAAATAATAATTTTATAGGGATAAAATGGTCTAAAAAATTTATTCTTAATAGTTGTGCAAATGTTTAAAACGACTTATAAAAAAAATACGGAGGGAGTATAATTTATTAAAGTTTCATCTCGAAAAACTCAACTTTAGTAACGTTTTCTTGACCAGCTAACTCGCTTTTGTCGTCTAAAATGGAATTAACTTAATGGGTTTCACGTTACCAGAAACAAAATTGCTTGTGGCTCAAACCATTAAGAACAAATATGGTGTATGTCTTTTTTTGTCACGAATTTTGTGAACAAATGTCTAAACATGATTTTGAGACTAGTGGTGAATTACATATGTTTCATATAAAAGATATAGTATATGATGAGTACAAGAAAGACCAGACCAATGGGCTTTTATTCGGATATACCCTAACATTATTGGGCTATATAAGAGCCCATTTATGATTCTTAATTAGTGTTCATTGAAGTCTAAGATGTGATCGGTTCTTGATGTACATAACATCCAACTTTTACAATATCTACGGCTGTAAATGGAACCGTTTATCCCATTTCTGTANTGTACATAACATCCAACTTTTACAATATCTACGGCTGTAAATTGAACCGTTTATCCCGTTTCTGTCGCAAGCTTTTGCGGACAGAGCATGCGAGTTAGCCGACTAGTTCACTATTTTTTTATCAACACAAGGGTCACAACAAAACATCGTGATTGAAAAAAAAAAATATTTTTTTTGTCAAAACTTTTATATGTTTGAATGATGTCTGTATATTTTTTTAAAAAAGAATTAGAAAAAAAAAATTGACAAACAAAAAATGAAAAATTTGAACTAGCCCGTAGGACAATCCGTTACACGTGGTCATCGGTGTACGTCATTAGTCTACAAACTAGGACAATTTGTGACAGGTCGTCATGGGCGTCTGTAATTAGTCTTTTTTTTTTGCCATCACGTAATTAGTCTATAAACTCGATTTTGGTAATAAACAAATGTCCATCGACGCCTACATTCTGATTGAAAAAAAATCAAAAATCTGACACTAATATTCATAAATATATTTATCCATTGTCAAAATTCGAATAAATCCGAACTAGTCCTTGGGACAATCCGTGACATGTGGTCATGGACATAAAGAATTTAGTCTATAAATTCAGTTTTGGTAGTAAACAAATGTCCTTGGACACTCAAATTCTGGTTAAAAAAAATCGTGCACTAATATACAAAAATATATTTATCCATTATCAAAAAGCTTCATTACAAACTCGAACTACATAACTCGAATTCCAATACTATTATTTATCAAATTATTTTCCAACGAGCAAAAATAATAATTAAAATACTTTTTAATCTTTATTTTTATAAACGAGAAACCCTAATAGGCAAACCATTAGGAAAATCAACAAAAGGAAAAGCAAATGGCTTGTCATCTTCTGCTAATTCCCAATCGAATTTAAGAACTAAATGATGAATAAACACTGCCATTTCCAGCTTCGCTAATTCTGATCCTGCACATAGCCTTGGTCCTCCTCCAAACGGCATGTAGTTATTCCCCCACGTTGATATATTTCCACACGCTCCGTTGTTTTTCTGCTTTCAAAAAAAAAAACGACACCCAGTTTTAGAGAAGAACACGTGATTGTTGTCACCACCCCACGTGGCTCATTTAAATCATATCTCCACCTTCTCCACTCACTCTAAAAACATTATGACTTCAATTATTATTTATTTATATAGAAATAATTTATCTTCTCCACTCACAATTTTTTTTTAATTTCGCATAATTTTTGGTTAACGTGGCGAAATCTAACACACGTACAAGTCAACGAGCGTGTGAGATCCGTCAAAGCCGTGGTACCGTACCATCTTCCGGTCAAATCAAATCTATCTCTAAATCAACGGTCAGGATTAAACTTAAAATTGTGGGGCCAAGATTGTAAGAATTTAGGCAGGTTCCAAAGACATACCATCCTCCCTACTAATTAATTGTCTTCACGTAGACCACCACGTCTCTTTTTATTTACTTTAATTTCACATGATTTTATTTTTTATTTTTACGCTTTCATGTGATTAAATTAGATGACGTGTTAAGATCTAACTTCAAAAATAATTTAAAAAAGTTTTGCCAGATTAGTCCGTGCATATATATATATGAAAACTATATATTATAAGTTATCAAAAATTTAATTACCTGTTGCCATCTCCAAGGATTAAAGAGATTTGGTTCATCGTAACGAGAAGTATCCAAATGTACGGCTGAGATCACTGGTAACACTTTCCACCCACTCGGGATATCGTATCCTTTTTCCCCAACATTATACACACAAAAAAATTAATATTTTCCAGCCAATAAGAGTTATACAATTTGGATTTTAATTTTGTATTTTAAAGTTCTTTACCTTTGTACCTAACGTCTTTAAGTGCTTTCCGATGCAAAAACCTCACTACATTTCCTAGTCGTAGTGTCTCATTTATAACCTTCATTAAATACAAAAAAAATCAATAAATAAATTTTCACAATTAAATTAAAATAATAATAAAAATTACATACACATTGAGTAAAGTCCATTTTCTTGTAATCATCCCAATTTAATTCTGACTCTCCAAGCTCCTTCTTCGCCCTCGTGATCTCAAGATGCTCTTCCTATAAAAAGTTNTAAAAGTTTAAGCCAATAAATATATATTAATAACAATTAATTGAACTTAAATAAGTATATCATAATTGACAATTGCATTATTATTACTACTCTCTCCGTATTTTATTAAGCATCGTTTTAAGTAAAAAAGTGGTGTTTGTTCTCACCTTTTTAGATATAATGATTTGGTTTTTATTAAATTAAGATAAAACAATCAACGGAATTTTAAAATTGGTAACAATGAGTATATAAGAGAAATGGTATAATAATCTAATTTTTTTTTTCTTAATAATTGTGCAAAATCTTAAAACGATATTAAAAAAATTCGGAGAGAGTATTATCTTACCCTAAGTTCTTGAACGGCTTTA
>OVAW01000291.1:0-13692 GCA_900406365.1 Heliophila coronopifolia | reverse complement strand
ATAATAATAATAATAATAATAATAATAATAATAATGAATAATGAATAATGAATAATGAATAATCAAAATGATGAGATTTATAATTTATATACACAAACGTCTTAAAATTTTATTAAAATTTAGATTGATAATTCACATTTACTAAAAAAATTAAGAAACTNAAATTTTATTAAAATTTAGATTGATAATTCACATTTACTAAAAAAATTAAGAAACTAGTAACTATCAAACCATTAATAAATTCTTCTTATTTTTTTTTATTATTCATAATTTATATTATTTTTTTTGTAAATTATTGATTTTAGAAGATAAAAATNTAGTAACTATCAAACCATTAATAAATTCTTCTTATTTTTTTTATTATTCATAATTTATATTATTATTTTTTTTGTAAATTATTGATTTTAGAAGATAAAAAATAAAAAANTTTTTGTAAATTATTGATTTTAGAAGATAAAAATTTACTTTTATTTATGGTGATAATACAAGTTATGAAAGTTCCTATGAATAAAGTATAAATAAAAAGTGGAAATTATTAGGAAGATGGAAACAAGAAAAACCAAAATTTTGAAATCATTAAAAAAATGTGTAAGAACAAAAAAAAGGGTAAAATATGATAATATATATATGTGAGAAAATGTATTTATGGACATTTTTGATAGTTATCAACATTTGAATAAATTAATGTGATGATTATAATTATGTGAACTTTGAGTAATTATACAAAGTATGTACACATAATTAACGATATTCTATTTACTTATTTAAAAAAAAAAAATTAACCTCCATACAAAAATATAAATAATTAATATGTATACAGAACTTCAAACGCTTTTTCTAAAGCAACATTTTAGTCGTCATCATCATCCAAAGCAATCAATTGTTCAGTAAGTAGTTCCCCTTTGCAATTCTTTCAGCAACTTCTATCTTCTGCTTAGCAAGTTGGATTTCGTCCATAGCTCGAGTGTGTTTTAAGAGAGCGATTTCATACCGGTAATATGAATTCGAACATTCAGAAGCATGAGCACCATAGAGTGAAATCCATTGCAACATCATTTCCTTAACAATATCTTCAATATGTCATGTTGGTTTTTTTACATGTTGTTTCATCTCTTTGAATTATAAAAGAGGAATATTGGACATTAGTATAAACTTTTGGATATGAAAGCATAATTAAGTTTTTTTACTTGTCTTGTCGTCTAGATGCTATTCGAAATCAGATAAGATTTTTCTTTCATTTTTTTACAAATTGATATTGCCTTTTTACAGTAAGGAATAACTTCCAAAAACATACATTCAACGGCTAGACATTCGCATATTAGAAATATATAAAAATAAAACAATGAAATTAAGGATAAATTTATGTAATGTTTTTAGCGTTGGGTTCAACCAATCTCTCTGACATGGATAAAACTTCTGAGTCAAATTCCTGTGCCATGTAAAACAACAAAAATGAAAAAATATAAAAGAAAAAAAGAAAAAAAGATGAAAATAGCAAGAAATTAACTTCACAAAAGAGGCATTAGTAATAGCAAGCATTATAGACATTTTTCTTTTATATGAGAAGAATCTTTGTGAGTAATATCCTAGTCAATATTTAGAATTTCCAATGCATTTTCCAAATCAGCCATATATCCTAGTCAATATAGGATATTAGTAAGAAAGTTTGAATATGAAAAAAGGTAAAGTTCTTTAATTACTTTGGCTTCTAGATGTTTAGCGAAATCATGTGAGATATTAGTCTCATATTCTCTGCAGATTGACATTGCTTTCTCACAATATGGTAAAGCTTCGAAAAAGTTACATTCATCGGCAAAACATTTGCAGATTTCCATATTTCTGAAACAATTTGCATCAAGTTATTCAATGAAACAAAGATATTGCACTAGGAAGAAAAAAAAAATAAAATCAAACTATGATCTAAACATACATTTTAGCCTTCTTTTGAGGATCGGGTTCAACCAATTTCTCTAACATAGAGAGAGGTTTTTTGTAGCCACTTAGGGAAGCATCAAAATTCTCTGCCATGTAGTCAAACACTCAAAAATCAACCAACAAGTAAACAAGAAAGCGTAAATAAAAATGTTAAAAAAAAGGGTAAGAAATTACCATTCAAAGAAGAGACATTACCAAGAGCACACAGTATGTAACTTTTTTCTTTGTATTAATATCATTTGCAATATTAAGAACCTCCAACGACTATTTCCAAAACAGCATTATAGTCGTCATCATCATCCAAGACATGACTTAAAATGTATAATAGAAGTTATAGATTCAAATGTAGTAAAATGCTAGTGGCTCTACATGAGAAATTCTTGGAAATGCTAGATTTTAATTTTGATTTCCATTTGACCAAAAAAATTGATTTCCAAATATCCAACTTTATTTTATTAAAAAAATGCTTCTTAACCTTAAATGTTTCCTAAATTTAATATCTTGATATTTTTGTCGGTGGTAAGCATACTTTACTGAGGAACCAATCAGACTGACCAAAAGACAAAAGCTCTTTGCCTTCTTAGTGTCTAATGATTGCCTTTTAAAAAAGGAAAACATTTTAAATATTGCTAGGTAATATATGATCTCTTTATACAAACATTTATTAACTTTCATTATTAATCATTGGGATCTAAGACGAAAAGGGGAATGTAATGTAACATAGTCCAGCGGAAAAGTTCGGTTTCGGCCTGGATCACACTATGTTAACAAAAATAAAATAAAAATAAAATAACAATACTTACTACCGTGGCTCTCGATCAGGAATTCTTGCCAGCTCTGCCGAATAGAGCTACCTTCAAATTACGCTGAGAGGATTGTTTAGTCATATGATTCATGCCTTGATGAAGAGGAGATTAAAGGCAAACCTATGCTCTTCATCTTCATCTACTTCCAGTCCTGGTGATTTGAACAATGAGGTAGAAACAAGGGTTTAGGATCCGTAGAATTCACAACTTAGAAGATACTTAGAGCAGGTTGAGGCGAATCAGAAGATTTTTTTTTTTTATTTACTTAGACTATATATTGTTTGGTTTGTTAATTAAATAAAAGAGTGAAATTTCCTTAAATTCAATTAATTTCTTCCTATGTTTTTTTTTTGTCAAGATTTCTTTCTATGTTAAGTCTTACATTTAATCATAACTTAAACATGAAATCCAATCGAACATTGTTTCTAATCAAATCCATAATTTTTTTAATTGAAATATATAAGAAAAAAACAGGGCCAAATGTTTTTAAAAAATATTTTACCATAGAAGAAAACCATTTAATAAAAAAAATCGAACATAACTCTTTAAAAGTTCCATATAGCCTGATTTTAATGCATCGCATCTATGCCGATCTCTCACCACGAAGCACACACATAACAACCATCTCAAATAATTTTTCTAGCTTAGCTTCTAAATGTTTATTACGATTACATATGCTTAGATATCATTGATATGTTCTAAAAAAATTTATAACAAAATCACTTTTTATTAATGTGTTGATTGATCAGATTATTTGTGCATTCGAAAAAAACGTATCTGAAACTTGTTGTGATCAAATACATAACAACTTAAACGGGAAATACATTACTTATTAAATTAAAATCCGACATTCTCAATATTTCCCCGGACGAACATGTCAAAGAAACGGTTTACATATGTAATAAACATTCTCAATCCTTACTTAAAGAATCTATGTAAACCGTTTGATTTATCGCTTACCCGTAATTACGGTTTAGGCCAATCAACGTCTTATTATACGGTTATAAAATCTGTGTGTATAAATTTACAAAATATAAGTCAAAGCAGTTTCGCTTGCTTATTATCTTCTCTATGCTTATGTACCCTTATTGACATTAAACTTGAATTGGTAAACCAAAAACATAAAGATTCAGAAGAAGAACTAACATTACAATCATCAGTCTGAAAGTCTCGCCAAAAGTAGCATTCTTATAATATAATATATTTTTTTTTAAATAATAGTTTTGTTTTGTAAGAGATTTAAGAAATATATTAACTTAAGAACTTTTTTTTTTGTCAACATTTGGGCCACAACAAGCCGATCCATTAGCCTAAATCCCATTAAAGAAAAACCTTATAGTAGAGACGGAGAATCAAACTCCCGATACCAAAGTCATGCTAATGGTCTCAAACCACTAGATTAAAGGACCTCGGTAACTTAAGAACATATCAATAAATTTTATTAAGAACATATCAATAAATTTTATTGAGTGATTTGCAATTAAAAAGTATATATTGGAAATTGGAAATTGGGCTTGAAAAGATTTTTAAGAACTCTTAAAACCCTACAAATGTTTATATGGGCCTAGCCTATTTAAACATATTGTCAATGGGTGGTCATTTGGGCATTATGTCTATTTCGGATCACATTCATTTGAATGTTTCTGAATGTTTCTGGATTTTTGGTAATAAAATTTACTACATGTTTAAAAAAAATATATTTTACTATTCTGTTTGTTTCGGATTCGAGTCGGATTTGGATTTTATATTAAAATCCATTTGGTTTTTGAGAATTCTTGAAGATATTTTGAGAAATTTCATTCATATTCTAATTTATAGGAGTTTATCAACTAATAAATTATAAATATCTGCAATTTTTGGCTAAGAGGAATAGTAGTGAAAGCTGATGTAACATCAATTTAGTTCGAGTTCGTTTTAAATACTTGTTTTTTTTTAATGCGAGACATTATATTACCAAAAAAATTATAATTTTATGGATTATTGAGCTTTTATTATAAAATTTAAAGCCATATCCTTAATTTCATTTTTTTTGAGAAATTTTGTTCAAATTCCAAATTTACAGTAGATTATCAACTAATAATTTATAAATTAGCAATCTTTTCCAGGTAAGAAAAATAGTAGTGTAAGTTGATGCACCATCAGTTTGGTTCGAGTTCGTTTTGAATACTTTTTTTTGTTTTTAAAATTAGTGTGAGACATTAAATTACCAATATTTTATAATTTTCGAGTTTTTACTTTAAAAATTTATAGTCATATCGTTAAACTTATCAATGTTGCAAAAAATAATATTAACAGTGAAATTAATTATGTTGTGTTTAGCAATAAGATTTGAATGTATTATACGTTGAGTGAAAATACAAGTTAATCAAATAGTAAAATTATTAGCAATTTAAAATTTACATATTTTTAAATTTATTCATTTTAAGCAAGTTATGAAAAGTTGTTAGTATTATTAGATTTATTAGAAACAACACTAATGGAACTATTATAATAATTAGGCTCTAACTCGATGAAAACAATACATTTTGTAAATAACTTACGTAATTAAAATGATATTTCATAATTAGAATCTGCATTGACAATTGATTATTGTTTATGTGAGTTTTGAATTATTGTATAAATTATAATCAATAAAATTCTTTTTAATTTTTTTCTTAAATTAGTCCATATATATATATACATATATATANTTAGTCCATATATATATATATATATATATTAATACTAATAATGAATGATAAAAAATATGAGATTTATAATTTATACACACAAACGTCTTAAATTTTTAGTAAAATTTTAGATTGATAACTCAAATTTACTAAAAATGTTATGAAACTAGTACTATCAAACCACTGATAATTTTTTTTTATCTTTTTACTCTTCACAATCTCTACTCTTAAATTTTTAGTAAAATTTTAGATTGATAACTCAAATTTACTAAAAATGTTATGAAACTAGTACTATCAAACCACTGATAAATTTTTACTCTTCACAGTCTCTACTTTTTGTAAGTTATTGGATTTAGAAGATAAAAAATCTAGAGTTATTTTTTATTTTTTAATTTAAAAATATACGGTGATAATACAAATTATGAAAGTTTCAAAGATAAAGTGAAAATAAAAAGTGAAAATTAATAGGAAGATGAAAACAAGAAAAACCAAAATGTTAAAAGCACTTGAAAAAAAGTGTAAGAACAAAAGTAATGATAAATATATTATGTGGTAAAATGTATTTATAGACATTTTTCGATAGTTATCAACATTTGAATAAATAATGTGATGATTATAGTTATGTGAACTTTGAATAATTACACAAATCCTGTACACATGTTTAACAATATTCTATTTATTCTTTTTTAAAAAGGAAAAAAAAAAGAAAACTCTATACTGAAAGTATAAACAACTAATAAGTGATTTTGTTTAAATTTATTTAATAAATGAAAAATTGAAATAACTAATAATTATTAAAAATCAAACTTTTTTTTCAATAAGATTTGTATAAAAGCAGAAAATATATTTTCCAAGATTTTAATGCAATTAACTTTTTTTTTTTTTCAAATCCAAGTACATGGCATAAAATTTTTTTGGGTGAATCGAATTTTTTTATTATACTTTTGGCGTATTGAAGATATGATTCAACACACTCAAAAACATCGTTTCCGTATACAGAAACCCTAACAGAGGAAAAACAACATATAAGAAAAAGTTTTCATAGGTGGATTCCCTATCTAACTCCTCTAGGAATCTCTTGGATACTATCACAAGTTTCCCTATCTAACTACTCGTGGAATCTCTTGTTAAATTTAATAGGCGATTCATTGATTTTTTCCTAATATGAAACCCTAACATACGATGAAGTTCATACATAATAGCAAAAGATAATTACTTGATTTGGAACGCTTCTTTAAACCAAGAGATTGCTTCGTTGAATTTCTTCTCCTCTAGAAATGTAGTAGCTTTATCCGTGATTTCATTGGCGGATAGAAGAAGCTTCATCCTCTATTCGTAAGAAATCTTGTCCATCGCTGCTAATCAAGCACTTAGAAGAAGAAGAGAAACTGAAATGAATTGAAAGTTTCCATCATTCTCTTTATACTGGAGTCTTCCCTAGGGATGTTGAATTTCCCCCTTTACCGGTGCGGCTATGTCGTAGGCACATGTCCGGCGAGTCAAGGCAGAAGAAGAAGAAAGTGAACAAAAAAAGTGAGTTGTCACCGTAAAAGTCCAAAGCCCATCGCATTTTTTTTTTGTCGCCGCCCATTGCATTTTAGGGTTAGATGAGTCTCTAAAATATAACCTACGCCCCTTTCTTTTTCGTTTTCTTTTTTGAAATCAGTTATTCAATCTTCTTCCGTTTCTAGTTTTCCGGTACCGTCTCAATTCTGATGAAATATTCATTTCATTTTTTAGGATTTCACTCTATGGTGCCCATGCTTCTGAATGCTCGAGTACATATTAACAGTATGGAATCACTCTCTTACAACACGTTCAATCTATGAACGATATCCAATTTGCTAAGCAGAAGAGAGAAGCCGATGAGAGAATTCCAAAAGGTGAACAACCTGCTAAACAAATGATTGCCTTGGATGATGATGATGTTTATAATGCTTCTTTGGAAAAAGCTTTGGAATTGCTGAATATTGATGATGTTTCATGCACCTTCATCTCCAGCTCGAAATCATTCATTCACACAGCGCAATTCGCTTCGGCGCTTATGTGGCAGTCCGAGATTTCAACTATCGGCATAGTCTCAATCGCTGGTTCAGGCGCCCAAGAGTTTTTTAATCTACCGATTCGAGTGCTCCACGCTTCGATCTGAATTTCCTCCCCGAGTATGAGCTCAACTTCCCGGTAACCAAATCCCGCTCTCAACAAGGAACCCAGGGTATGGAAGAGTGTTCTTCAACCACATGAACCGCATAATCAAGGCTAACTAACTAATCAGTGATCCCTAGCTTTTACAGTGACAACTAACTAATCACTGCAATTTTCAATAAACATGGTTCTCTCACCAGCGACAATATTTCATATCACAAAAGTTCAGAACATTCAGAAGCATGAGCAACATAGCGTGAAATCCTAAAAACCGCAATGAAGGTTTCATGAAAGAAAGTAAAAGATCGATTCGCAAAAGAGTGACAACTAAACACTACAATATTCGATAAACTCCATAGAATTTCTCAAAAAGAGAGTCGTACCCGATTTCGAGCGCATCCTTAAAGCAACCAACCGCTTTACTGAAATCTTTCGCCGTCAAAAACTCGGAAGCTTTTTTCGCCGTTTCTTCTGCGATTTGAAACAGCTTTGTCCGTTCCGCTAAAGAAAGAGTTTCCTCCTTATGCTTTTTAGATTCCATTCCTAACCAAACCTATGTAAAACCTATCTCTATTGAAGCCTGAAGGAGATGGTAAAAATGAACAAAGTATCAGAGAGTTTCTAGAACTCTCGATTTTTCAGAGACGAAGATGAAAAACGGAATTTGTTATTATTCAACTTCTAGTAGTAACAACCTCAGAATACATATATTTATACATACTTCTAAACAATTCATCATGTGACACCTGTCCAACCTGTTCCAACCTGTATTTAAACTTGCAAAACTTTAAAATCTTCCAACCTGTTCTTTTAATTTTTTTTTCAAACGATTCAATTTTTGTTCACAAAGCAACAATGTTTATACAAAGAACCATTAGACATAAGGTAATTTGAAGTTCTTTTCGTAAACTTATAATTTATTCATAATTTTTTTGGTTTATTTTTCAATTTTTCTTTTGTATTTTATTAATCAAATTTGAATATTTTTTATAGGTTGAATAATTTGTCAAACAAAATCAAAATGAAATAATTGCTTATAGCATTTTAGTAACTATTCCGGTACATGTAGCTTCTGGAGAGAATAGTTTTTCAAAATTAAAGTTATTGAAATCTTATTTGCGCAAAACTATCGGGAGAAAATCGACTATAATAATTTAGTAAAAAAATTTGTTTAAAAAAAAAACTAGAAGAATGATTTTATTTAAATACAAAAACAAGAAATTATAATAATTTAATTAGGTGTTGTATGATAATAATTTTATAGTTTTTTATTATTAATTAAAAAAAATAAATATTGAAGACCTAATTTTTATTTTCGAACATGGTCTTCATAAATATTGAGACGGTCCTGCATGGAGATGTATGCTTCTTACGTCCACTTTCAAAAAGATCCATCTAAACATGAGAAAAAAATCACACATATTTAAATTAATATAAATCGGTAGTATGGTATTTTCGCTTTCTCATGTAATGGACATGAGAACCACTACTTTAAAAACATGATTTTGTCACTTTAAATTTAAGAAGCAAAAGAGCATACTCTCTCAATACTCAAGTCTGATGTGATCGATTTAGTGGAAGAATGTGACTTTTAACAAAACAATATCTTGGTTGACAAAAAAAAAAAAAATATCTTCGCCATATATAATATTAAGATTTAATTTTGTAAAATTAACATAATTATTAATTTTATCTAAGATATCTAATAAAAATATTCTTGTTAGAATTAGGTATAAGTTTTTCATAATTGTAAGATATAATATAGATATTTGACATTAATAGATATTATTTATATTATGTAAAAAAATGTATGTGTTTTAAACAAGACAAAACGGAATTTTGAAAATTCACGTTCCCGTCTCCTCTTGTGACTACTATTCTTTTTCGTTTCAGAAATAAAAATTTATCCCATACAGAAATGAATTCTCATATGAGACGGAACGGGAAATGTGCTCACCCTAACCTTGATTTTGATTCAAAGTTTAACTAAATATTTAAAAAAATTATGTAAACCGTTTGATTTATTGCTTACCCGTAATTGCGGTTTCGCTTGCTTATTATCTTCTCTAGGCTTATGTACCCTTATTGGCATTAAACTTGATTTGGTAAACTAAAAACATAAAGATTCAGAAGAAGAACTAACATTACAATCATCAGTATGAAAGTCTCGCCAAAAGTAGCATTCTTATAATATAATATATATTTTTAAAAATAATAGTATTGTTTTGTAAGAGATTTTACGAAATATATTAAGAACATATCAATAAATTTGATCGAGTGATTTGCAATTAAAAATTATATATTGGAAAATTAAAGATTGGGCTTGAAAAGGTTTTTAAGAACTTTTAAAGCCTACGAATCTTTCTATGGGCCTAGCCTATTTAAGGTCATTTGGGCATTATGTCTATTTCGGATCACATTCATGTTCTGGATTTTTGGTAATAAAATTTACTACATGTTTAAAAAAATATATTTTACGATTCTGTTTGTTTTGGATTCGAGTCGGATATGGATTTTATATAAAAATCCATTTGGTTTTTGAGAATTCTTGAAATTGTAAGATATTTTGAGAAATTTCACTTATATTCTAAATTTATAGGAGTTTATCAACTAATAAATTATAAATTATCTGCATTTTTTGGCTAAGAGGAATAGCAGTGAAAGCCATCAGTTTAGTTCGAGTTCGTTTTGAATACTTGTTTTTTTTTAAGTTATTGCGAGACATTATATTACCAAAAAAATTATAATTTTATGGATTATTGAGCTTTAATTATAAAATTTAAAGTCATATCCTTAATTTCATTTTTTTTTGAGTAATTTTGTTCAAATTCCAAATTTACAGTAGATTATCAACTAATAATTTATAAATTAGCAATCTTTTCCGGGTAAGAAAAATAGTAGTGTAAGTTGATGCAACATCAATTTGGTTCGAGTTAGTTTTGAATACTTTTTTTTGTTTTTAAAATTATTGTGAGACATTATATTACCAATATTTTATAATTTTTGAGTTTTTACTTTAAAAATTTATAATCATATCGTTAAACTTATCAATGTCGCAAAAAAAAAATATTAACAGTGAAAGTAATTATGTTATGTTAAGCAATAAGATTTGAATGTATTATACGTTAAATAAAAATACAAGTTAATCAAATAATAAAATTATTAGCAATTTAAAAATTATTTTTAAATTTATTCATTTAAGCAAGTGTTTTATTATTCTAATTCTAACAATGAAAAGTTGTTAGTATTATTATATTTATTAGAAACAACACTAATGAAACTGTTATAATAATTAGGCTCTAACTCGATGAAAACAATACATTATCGTTTGTAAATAACTTACGTAATTAAAATGGTATTTCATAATTAGAATCTGCATTGAAAATTGATTATTGTTTATGTGAGTTTTGAATTATTGTATAAATTATAATCAATAAAATCCTTTTTATTTTATTTTTTCTTAAATTAGTCCATATATATATTAATACTAATAATGAATGATAAAAAATATGAGATTTATAATTTATACACACAAACGTCTTAAATTTTTAGTAAAATTTTAGATTGATAACTCAAATTTACTAAAAATGTTATGAAACTAGTACTATAAATTTTTCTTATCTTTTTATTCTTCACAATCTCTACTTTTTGTAAGTTATTGGTTTTAGAAGATAAAAAATCTAGAGTTATTTTTTATTTTTGAATTTAAATATATATGGTGATAATACAAATTATGAAAGTTTCAAAGATAAAGTGAAAATAAAAAGTGGAAATTAATAGGAAGATGGAAACAAGAAAAATCAAAATGTTAAAATCATTGGGAAAAAAGTGTAAGAACAAAAATAATGATAAATATAATAATATATATTATGTAGTAAAATGTATTTATAGACATTTTTCGATTGTTATCAAACGTTTGAATAAATTAATGTGATGATTATAGTTATGTGAACTTTGAATAATTACACAAAAGATGTACACATGCTTAACAATATTCTATTTTTTTTTTTAAGATAAAAAGAAAACTCCATATTGAAAGTATAAACAAACTAATAAGTGATTTTGTTTAAATTTATTTAATAAATGAAAAAATTTAAATTGAAATAACTAATAATTATTAAAAATCAAACTTTTTTTCAATAGGATTTTTATAAAAGCAGAAAATATAATTTCTAAGATTTTAATGCAATTAACTCTTTTTTTTTCTTGATTTTCAATTTTCATTTTTTTCATATATAACAATTTGACCATTTTTAGTTTTTTTTTTAATATATTAGAATTTAACTCATGATCACTAATTATTATAATATATATGAATTAGATATAACTTTTTTGAAAATGATTCATGAGGAGGGTTAGAAAACTTTTTTTTTAATGTTTATCGAATCAATCGATATAATTTTACAATTGTTTCGTATAAAACCGAAAAATATGTTTAATTTTTTTATTTTTACAAATATTTAATTATCACACAAACACAACTCAAAGTAGCTTTTATAAAAGAAAACAATCACTAGGCACCACCAAGACTCATAATCATTAAAATAAACAGAGACGTATTATATATTAATCTAAACACTCCGAAGAATTTTTTTTCTAATACCGAAACTCTAACATACAATGAATATTTCATATCATTAATGAAATATTTTTTGAGCACTTATTTAAAGCAATAGATTGGTTCTTTAAAGTTCTTACCCTCCACGTGTTATTTCAATCTTTTCCCATGAAACTGTAAAATCTTTTTCTGCAATGTTTTTTGCAGAATTTAGAAGTTCACGAGCCTTTTTCACATAATCATCATCTTCTTCATCTTCATTTGAAGGAAGCTCAACTCCATTATGGTCACCTTTAACATTCTCTGTTTACAGATAGTGTTGATCAAAATTAAATTTGATTCAGTAATAACATTACTATTTTTTTTTTCTTTTAATGAAATGTTATAGCATAGAAGATCAAGGTATGATTATGCTTTTCTTTTCATTAATGTTATATATATTTAAAAAAAGAAAATTTTACAGCTCAATTACTTAAATAAATAAGTAATTGGTGATCATGGATTAGATTTACGTTATCATTATGATTTAAATGTTAATATAAATTAGGTATTTCATTTTTATCCACCGCTCCACTATACTTTTTCTCTACATTATCACAATTAATAAATGCGGGCAAAAAACAAAATTGAAGATAATACAAATGTTGGAAAAATAATTACAGTGGCAGCGGCAGGTTTTGGAGTTCGGTTTTTATTTTTATCACAAATGTAAAATCATATTGGTGTAATTAATGACCCGAGAACAAAATCAAGAGTTAAGACAATCAATTAATCAAAGATTGCGTAGCAAAGTTCGACTCTCAAATTGCCCCTTTTCAATCATTCAAAAGATATATTATTTTGATTATAAATTTTTGCAATCTATACCAAAAATGAAAAATAAATATGTCTTATCTATAAATATTATTTTGATTATTTACTGTAATTTCACTCATTGGCTAAAAAAATGCCTTAAATTACATGTACCTAAAACCCTTACGTTATTACTAATAGCTTTTTGTTGAAAATAATATATATATATATATAGTAACATAAATTTTCTTCTTTTTTTTTCTCAGAAAACAGAAAATTTTCTATAAATAAAAAAATTAACATATTTTCTTTTTAAAAACAAAAAAATATATTTGTTTAAGATTTTGTTTTTTTTTGTCAAATTCTAAATTTACTGTCTGATTTTTTTTCCTGGATTTAGGACGTACGGCTTTAGCAACTTCTCGACTTTAAAGGTTGCTAAACAATCTCCCACCGAAGCTCGAGCAGAACTTAAAGAGAGAAAGTTTTCTAGACAGAAATCAAAGAGAAAACTTGTGTTTATTGAAATGTTGGATGACTTACAAATGATGATCCTACTCCCTTTATATTGGATTATAAGTGTATCAACTCTAATAAATGCCTAAGATATTCCAGTATTTCCGTGGTCATGGTTTCAAAAAATTAGACCCATTTAGTCTTCGGGTTAAAAATTTTATAGTCAACCTAGCCCGCAGGCGAAGCGGGCCGCCGGGCGGCCCGCGGATATGCGGTTTCGCCCATTTAGTCCGCTTATAATTTTTTTTTTTAATTTTATTAATTTAGTACA
>OVAW01000290.1:2461-12933 GCA_900406365.1 Heliophila coronopifolia | reverse complement strand
GCGATATTATCTGACTATATTAAATTCAATTTCTAATACGAAATTTGCAGATTAGTAAAAGTAAAAGTAAAGAGATTAGTATAATACGGTCAAGTAAAGTTAGTTAGCGTCGGTTACCTAAACTGCAGGTCAACAAAATACGGGTACCTACTAATCCACCGTCTACGTAAACCGGTTTAAATCAATTTGGTACAAAATTATGGGTGTAAACCGGATATGTTTGACATTGTTATAGTCACGTTGTTTTTGTAGCATTGAAGAAGTCTAAATTGAACTGAGTCAATGCACATATAAATATAAATACTATATTTTAATCGGTTTCTTATAAACCGATCCGGTTAGTGTCGAATTGGGAATAAAATTATAGTGAATATTCGTTCTCTTGTCATACCAAAAGTAATAATTTGACTGCAGATTAAAATTTCTGAAATGACAACATCACTTTCTAATCAGTTTGTCTAGGCCCGGCTGAGTGGTAGATATGTAATTAGGTATTGAATAGATTTGCGTTCTGACACCAGTTTTCACTTAGATTTGTTGGAAAATCTAGTTCGGTGTGGATATTGCAGTTTAAGGAAGATATTCTGACAGATTTTGAAATCAGAAAATATATGTTAAAAAATCTCGTGTTTAGTAAATCATAAAAAGTAACCAGAAAAAAACATAAATAATTAAAAATCACAAAAAATTTATCTACTAGTTGTTAAATTCAAGTTGTTTGTGGGAAAAAAAAATCAAGGTGTTTTTAGTAAAAAATATTATTAACAAATTTTACTAAAAAATAAAAACACAAATCAAATTTTTTTGGTTACTTAAATTTAATTATTTTTTGTAAACAAAAATAAATCCTTATAAAAATTATATTAATATAATTCCGTTGTAAACCCAAAATTTATGAAAATTGAAAAATAAAACTCGAATGTTTTTTATAAAAATTAAATTCTCGCACATAAAACTAATATAAAGCTTATTGATTCNCGAATGTTTTTTATAAAAATTAAATTCTCGCACATAAAACTAATATAAAGCTTATTGATTCGGAAATAATAAGAGGTGAGAAGTACAATTCGGCAAAAAAAAGTCAAGTACACTTTGACTGAACATATATTCGGTTGTCTTGTCTCNCAAAAAAAAGTCAAGTACACTTTGACTGAACATTTGTTCGGTTGTCTTGTCTCAGTCTAAATTTTTTATTTGTTTACTCAAAACTAATTAAGTTCTCATGCTAATTTCTGAAAAAGGACAAACCTGTAAAACTCCTTTATTGCTTATATACACGATGGTAAATTTTGAGAAAAGTAATAGATTAGTTAAAATATCCACCAAATAACTGAGTTTTTTTGTTATTATTTGCACAAAAATCCACACTATGTAATTTAATGAAAGTAAGTTAACTGAATCTATTTTTATTTTCTATAAATTGAATTAATTCAAATCAATAATGAAAAATAGCTATATATTTGTAAAAAATAAAGAAACATATGATTAAAGCCTAACAATATATATATATTTTTTTAATATCCATAAATTTGATTTAATATTTTAAACCTTTTTCTTTTTTCCAATGTTTTTAGGCAAAATCTGTAAAATATTTTCCTAACTTATCTAACGAACACTTGGCAGCACAATCTACGGACACAAGAAAAATCAAACTGAATTCAGACAGTATTTAACTGAAACTCAAAAACTAAAAGAAAAGAGAGGATTTGCATTGCATAAAAATGTCTTAAATCATTTCATAAAAATATAGAAAGAGAAGAAAGTTAAGACCAAAGAGTTCTTGACTAGTTCAAAAGATACCGGGCAAGTTCTGCAACTCCGAAAGCAAAACTAAAAAGATGGAAACATAAATACAAAAACGCCACAAGTACCTTTTTTTCCTTTAGACTTCTTCTTCTCCTTTCTCTCTCTCTCTTTTCTATATAACTCATTTGGATTTCCGGTGAGAGCTTTGCGCCCATTTCAGCGCGGCCTTACTGGTGTCTTTGATGGGCTTACCCTTCAAAAACAAATTCATAATCAACACAAAGATGAATACAAAGTTTTGATTCATCGATATCTAGTTCGGTTTTA
Organism: Heliophila coronopifolia; assembly: GCA_900406365.1. Lineage (NCBI taxonomy): Eukaryota > Viridiplantae > Streptophyta > Magnoliopsida > Brassicales > Brassicaceae > Heliophila > Heliophila coronopifolia. The sequence continues at coordinate 10,860 of OVAW01000290.1, read as the reverse complement.
GTAATACCTAAAACTACAATCTACCATGAAGAAATTGACATTTAAAGAAGTGTTTGCAAGACGAGATGATGAGAAAAAGATCAAAGATGGGTTACAAAAATGTCGAAAAATCTTTACCTTATAGTGAGTGCACCCAAGACAACACCACTGCAGTGAAGAGCAGCGATTGCACTTTCCGCCTAAGAGAACAAAACCAATGTATGAATCTTTGGATGCGAACTTCTCATTCAAACTTTATGCATCTAAAATCTAAGATTCAAAGAAGCTCGGCGGCGATCTTTAAATAAGTTATAAAAAGGGATTGGATCAAGCCTCAAATAGTAGAATCTTAGCTAGAAGCTGAAACTATTCGATCATCAAAACTAATGTCGGAAAACTAGGCGGTGAGAATTTACCAGGACAAACTCAACAAAAGCAATGCGGGTTTGTTGGTGATAGTCTCCAAGCCTCATACGATGAACCTACAATTCATATATGAAATTGATTTTAGAGCGGAAACCACAAATACACAATCTGTGGCCTTACAAACAAAATCCTTACCTTTCCGCAAAACGTTTCAAAGAAGCCTTTCAAGTCATTTTGAGTAATCTTCAGATTTAAGAAAACAAGACATTGGTGAAAGTTAGTATTGATAAGATCTCATCAAATCAATGGTAAATAGAAATCAAATTACCCGCTTGTCGATGTTGGTACAGTAAACAGTCCTTACGCACATCTCACGCTCATCCTCGGACTAGAAGAAAGAAAGCATCATTATGCTCGAGATTTCAATGTAATTAGCAAAGTTTAGCCATGATTGTGTGAACTTACTTGCGGAAGGAAAGTTGGGTTAACAGGGGCAATAGCGGTTTTTGAAGGAAGCACCTTAATAGGGTAAAAACCGAGTATCGTTCCTGTCATGCTCAAAGCAGTCCTAGCTCCTTCTGCAAAAACATCGGTAATTAGTTAACAAACAGTAATGTAAAGATATCTCAACTAGTAAAGAAAGTTGATGGAAATATGCATACCTTCATCGGTGAATTCAATGAAAGCAAAACGAAGGGCAGATTTCGGGTCACCGCATACACGACAATCAACAATCTTTGATCCCAACATGACAGAAAAGTGTATGAGGAAAAGAGGTATTTCAGAATATCACATTTTAAACATAGTAAAGGTTTTTTTAAGTACATGTCCACAAGTAACAAAGACGCCTGCGAGGTTCTCCTCGGTAATCTACAAATGAAAGAATTAAGAGGCAGTGGTTAATGATAATCGAAAAACTTATAATTTCTTATTTCTTTTTACCTGTTGATCGATGTCGGAGACATATACAGTTCTCCTGATTACATTTTCTTTCTGAGCCAAGCTTGTTCTTTTATTCATTCTACGCTTCCCTTGGCTAAAGCTTCTTCTCTGTAGCAAGCGGTAAAACAAGAAACACACGAATTACTAACATCTTCTTCAACATACAAAAAGACAATGTGAAGCCATTATTTGAAGAATATGTCAACAGAGAAGATGAATATACATTCTACCTAAAACCCGAAAAACATAAAAACTCATGAATTTTAGACAGAAAATGCAACTATTTTCTTAAGAACATGAATCTGTTTCTCAAAAAATGATCAAGCAATAGGGCTCATGAAAGTAGAGCTGTCAAATGGGTGGGCGGATTTTTTTAAAACTGCACAAGTTAAGCGGGCGGATAATTTTAAGCCCGTGCGGGCTTGCGGTAAAATACGTGTAAAACCATATCCGCACTGCACGGACGAGCGGCGACCGCGGCCTTGACCGCAACCCGCGGACAAGCGGTGACTGCAGGCTGGCCCGAAATTTTGTTCGGGCGGGCGGGCTTATTAATTAAAGGACAAAACAGTGTTCAGGCGGGAGGGCTTATTAATCAACTATATGGTAATTTGCGGGTAGGGCCGGCCCTAATATTGTCTAAGAGCCGGAAACAAAACTAAAATTTGTTAGCTACTTAAAAGAAAAAAAAAAAAACTGGGGCTGAAAACTAATAGAAATATTTTTTTAAAATTCGGGGGCGGAGCAAATGTTTCCATCGGCTCCCCTCAGGGCCGGGTCTGTTTAAAGGCTAAACTATTAGCATTGGTTTTGCAGGCTATATGAGCGAGAAACTGCATAACCGCGGGCGCCTGCTTGCTTAAGCCAGCAGTCAGCATGGGTGTCAAAATCTACAGCCAACGGCTACACAGGCTTAATTTTTCGTGACTATGAACACATTGCAACGGTGCAGGCTGGGCGTAGCCCGCCCATTTGACAGCTCTACATGAGATTAAACATGTAAATCTCAAAACTTGTTGCAAGCCCAGAAATCGTAATTCAGCGAAAATTTTATACCTTTCTAGCAAAATGATCATCTTCAAGAACAGGTCCGCCTGCAAAATTGTTAGTAAACCCTAAACCATTTCTCAAATCCCCAGATTGACTTCGAACCATTGAAGGAGGAACAAACTCCTGAGCCATCGGATTCAGCTTAGAAAACGCATCAGCTAATTGATTCATCTCCGATTTCAACTCTAACCCAATTTTGCTAACCCCATTTGCAATTTCACCACTCTCGTTACTCCGATCGTCGGATTGTAAACTCGAATCGTTGATTGGATGATCCGATTTAGGGTTCTGATCATCAGAAGCTGTGTTGTTGTCTAAATTCTGAGTAGAAGTAGAAGAGTCCACTTTCACACCAGCATTCTCAGGGACAGCCATGATCGGGGACCTAATAAAGTTACGAACTTTGGCGATTTCTGCATCAAAAAACAAAATCAAATTGAGAAATTTTGGAAAGAGAATTTAAAACAAAGGAGAAGAAATGAAGAAAACCTGAGAGAGATAAGAGATTTTTAGGCTTAATTCTCTTAGGGTTGTTTTTTTTATTCTCTATTGAAAATATTTTGATCATAAATGGAATAAAACAGATTTTTCCCAGACTGTAATAGAATATTAAAATTTATTATATTAAATTATTGGATTTCATATAGTTTACAAATTCTTAGCAAGTTTTTTTTTTTTTGTCACTTAGCAAGTTATTTTATATATTATTTTGTAGATCTCTTACACTTAACTACATTTGAAACTTTTTTCTTTTCTATTTCTATGTACTCCATAAAAATATGTACTACTTTTTTAGTCAACAAAAATATTTACTGCTTATAATTTATTTAAATTAAATCCATTTAAAAATTAATTAAACAAATTATATCTACTATTTATTAAAACCAAATCATTTTAATAAAAAATTTAAAAAGATAAAAAAATTACCATCTATGCTATTAAGAATAAATTAATATTAAAAATACATTAGGAGTACAATTGGAAAAAAAAACTAATAAAAAAGTTAAATTAATACTTTAAGAAACAAAATTCAAAATCTACTTTTAAAAAATACACTAAAATTTTAAATCTCACTTTTTTACAAAAAAAACGCGTCGTACATTTATTAAAAAATTAAAGAAAATTATTATTTCTATTTTTATATATTATTTGTTATACAAGGTTAACAATTTTTTTTTTTTAAATAAACCAAAATATATTAATACTAATCCATCGTAAATCCCAAATTTAGAGAATTTTTTTTGTAAAGAATTTAAAACTAAAAAATCTAATGTTTTATTCTAAAAACTTAAAATATGCAGTGCACGGAAAAATACCTAGTGATTCATTTAAAACACGAACCAAAAATTATTTTTAATTTCCTACTATAAATGAAAATTTACTACTTATTAAACAAAAACTTTAAAATATAAAAGTATGAATTCTTTTTAATTAAAATTGTACAAAAATATAAAATATCACAAATACACTAAAACCCTAACTTCTTTATTTCCCAATCAATTTCTTTATTATATTTATACTTAAGACAACTAACAAGTAAGCAACTCCAAACTTTTTAATCTACTTAAAAATAAAATAAAAACAATATCAATTCAAACTCAATTTCTAAGTTTTTTATTCTCTCTTTCCATTTTCATATTTTTGTTTAATTTGTTTTCTAAAATTAATCTCCATGTTTTATTCTTCTATATAGAGCCGAGCATAGTACCCATTGGATCGGATATTGTCCTATCTGAAATATGATTTTTTTCTAAATAAATTCAAAAATAACCTACAAATTTTCTAATTATTTTTAGACCTCATTTTTTTTTTAAATAGTATTATTTTTAGAATTATGGTCTCAAACTTAAGTTATGTTTCCAACCCCCAACATATAAAACAACTTAAGACCGTCCCTGTAACCAAATGCTCCGACCCGAATGCGATTCGAATACCCAAACGCCCACCGCTACTCCTATGTCTTTCCTGTTTTTTCTGTTGTTTAACTTCATTTAAGAATTTTGTAAGCATAGAAATATATATAGAAATACATCTAATGTTTCTAAAACTTTAATATAGAATATAAACAAATTACGATTTAGTCAGCAAGGTCTTCTTCTTGACACCGACTGTGCCATTACAACCTTTGGTTAATACATGGTTCAAGATTGGTGATCCTATATTCACCACCCTAAAGAGTTATATAAAATATAAATAAAAGATAAAAAAGATTACATACATAATAAATACAATTTTAAGTATAGTAGTCATGTTTCCTTATAAGTTTAATCACACAGGTGAAGCAGAGAGCAGAAACTCCGGCTGTTTTCTCTGCAAGAGAACTCCACAGAATATGCAGAATGGTTTCGAGGCAACATTGCGCAAGGAAACTGATTTGAGATCAGATGGGAACGAAGGCAATGCGAATAAGGACTCCGGAGGGAGATTTAAAGTCATTCGGTTGCAGCATTTGCAGAACCATAAAGGAGTTGGTGGACATACTTGCATTGAGACACAGCATCTCTCAAGCTTGTGTCTTTGATCACATGATCTCTCTTTGTCTTTGTCTTTGTGTTTCTTCTTCTTGTTTTGGTGTTGAGATTCGCAAAAGGCTTCGTCTGGTGAGTGGAAATGGACTGGTGCTGTGCAGTAAGGACATTTCTCTTCCTCTGATGCGGTTTTTACTTCTGCGGCAAGTGTTTTGAGCTGATGACTATGGAGGATGTTGTGATTTGTCTCAACCCATTGTTGCAACTGAGTCAATCCAGCTGGACGCCAACGAGGTGAATCGGTATCTAGAGATGATTCTGCGATTAGATAAGCCGAGAAACTGAGACCGACCAGTCTTTCCCGGAGTTGTCTTTCGCTTTCCTCAAGCAGTTTGAGCCACAGATCAATCTCTTCGCCGTTGTTTGTTCTCTGATCTTGTAGTTTCCGGTTGATTTCCTCTGTTTTGAGATCTGATAACATTACCCGTCTGGAGATTACATTTAGAATGTTCAACAGCCTGGAAGGAACAGCAGAGAACCGTTTGGAGATCTTTGGCACGAGATCTTCCATAGGGATATCGGCATGAAATCCAAGGTATGACACGGAGAGCCATTTGGTTAATACCAACTCAACAAACTCCGGCATCGATTGTTTGAAAGCCAACATTGCTGCTATGATATCCCAGAGGACTAGAGGCTTGTTGAAATCTTTGAATTCTTTCAATGACCAGAGTAGATTAGATTCCCAGTATGTGAATTCATTCTTGGAGAAACCTAGAATAGCTCTGGTTACCGTCTCCGAAGAATCTTCTGATTCACTTGATTGTTGTGCACCATTCCAGAGGAACTCTACAGCAGCCTTCTGGGACCTGAAAGCAAACGGAAATAAGCGGTCAAGTTTTGCAATGAGCAAGACATAGAAAGGGTTCTTAAATGACAACTACCTGGCTTGGTACATCGGATTCAAGAGATCAACATTAAAACTGCGGACCTACAAATAATTCAAGAGACGTCTTAGTTTTCTACTATAGTCACAGCAAATCAGATTGATGGGAAGATCATACCAAAGCAACAGCGAGGTTTCCAGGGGACAATGCAACACCAAGACATGACAGAAAGTCATCAGGAAGCTGCAGAGATTTGTACATTGTTTGTAATGATAAATCAGAGGAAGAAAGAAAAAAGAGACAATGTTAATAACATGACGTACATCGTTTGAGCTACTGAGACCAGGAGTGTTTGCAGGAATTGGGACTTCAGAAATGGTATTGTCACATAAAATCCAGTTCCGGACATAATTATCCTAGCAAGTTTCAAAACAGTTAGTGGCTAAGAAGATTGTGAAAATAGTTAATTAGATCTTAATGTAAGCTCATAGCTCGGTTTGTGGCTCAAATGGCAATCAATACAAAAGTTGGTCTTACAGGAGAAGAAATAATACCTGGCTGCAACTGTACAAACAACGGCCATCATATGACCAAGCTAAGCCCGTAACCTAAAAGGCATTGACATATTTATTAATAAATCCAACCAGTTTACGTATAGCACGTTTATCACCAAATAATAAAGACTTACCACTTGATCATGAGCCATAGGTGAAGCGATTTGTTCAAACTTTCTGGTAGATATTTCACACTTCCATACTTCAAAGGAACCAGATCCTTTTCCGATCGCCAAGTGCATTGTATTATATTTATTGTTTACAACAAATGAAAGCAATGAAACTGGTACAGGATTCACCATTATAACCTATAAATAAGCCGGAATATGTCAAAACATAAAACTATTGATGTTCGTTTGATGGAAACAGACTTATTAAAATATTGAAAAGCACAAGGATCTAAAAACACAAAATAGAACACGAATCCAACTTTAGTTACAGAAACACTACAAACAGGATCACAATCAAAATCCAGGATGGTCTCATCAACTCAGAAATCACAAAAATGCCATAACCAATCTGTTCCTTATCCAAATATTAGAAAAAGTTGAACACACAGAGAAGAGACAAAAATTGTTACCTCTTGCAACAAGAAAAATGAAGATTTATAGACCTCAACAGATTTTTGCAAATCTTCTTTTTTGCTCATCCAAATTTTTACACTGCAAAAGCGTAGAGAGAAACGGACTAAAAAAGTTATAAAAGGGATTCCATTGAGAAGCATATGCAACTGAATGGACATTAAAATTAGAGATTTCCAAGAGTGAGAGTTTCAAAGATTTTCTAACACTTATCCAATCCAATTACTGAAAACATTTTTGTTTTGCTATGGTTTTACAAATACCATTGTTTCTTGTAATATAACAATAACTTACCTACCGTCGCAACTCCCAGTAACCAAAACAACTTGCGGATTTGAAGAATCGCAGCCAGAAATTCCCCAACTCAACGTTGAAACCCATGAGCTATGAGCCTGAATTATAGCAGTAAGTTCCACGACCGGTGATACAATGCTACGTTCAATGTCATAGAATTCTGGTGCATGAACTTTCCATATGGAAACACTACCGGACTTTGAGCCAATTGCCAAAAGAGAAAATCTTAACATATTCTCTTCTGATGAGAATCTTAGTAGAGAGGACCAGGCAACGGAAAGGGAGGATAATAATGCCTCACGAGAAACATACTTGTCTGGGTTTATCTCTTGACTGAATTTTTTTGGAGCTTTTGGAAAAGTGAGACAAAGTTGGGCATTGCTTGGCTGTTCATATGCTTCAATCGCAAGTACCTGGATACATAATGGATAAAATCAATAGTGACACAATATAAATCCACACACATGTTACAATGAAAAGACTACTGGAGGGAGTTACAAAACAGAATGGAGATAATTATTTACTTGACGAATTGACCTTGATTCCTATTACCTAATTCTAGCAAATAAAAAAGTCTCCACAAAAGCAAAGGATAATATTCAATTTGGAAAAACAGAGTTATAATCTGAAATTTAATTTAGAAAATACCAAAAGACAGTGACTGAAATAAGTTGGAGGAATCAAGATAGAGTTTTTCCAAAGCAGTGAACAACAGAATAAAATCTAGTGAAAAGAAATGAGGCAGTACATTATGCACCGCATGAGTGTCTTGCTTGGAACATGATGTTTGTTCTGTGAAACTCTTTTCAACCAGGTTGCTACATCTTAGTCACAGAGCAAAGTAAGTTAGTAAAGTATTCAAAGCATAAAATATAATGAAAAAAGTTTCAAACTCTTTACATGTTGTCTTTGCTCTTTCTTCTTCGCTTGCATGCCCTGAGAGTTGAAATCCTTACATCCTCTTCATTGTCATGTTGGTCCATTTGATCCTGTGATAAAAGAGCAAAGATCATTGCAATGATATAGTTCATTGGATCTAAATTTCGTGCATGATCCTTTAATAATAAAATCAAGTTAAACAATAACAATTATATCAGAATTCAAAACAAAAATGGATGGAGAAATATCATCCACCACAACTGTTTTCCGTCAAGAAATTATAACAAAAACTGTCACCGATTTTTTAGATGAGCCCCTTGTCTAAATGTAATGGTGATAGTACAAATTACAAATCATCTACACATCCCTTATAGGATCACAGACATAAGTTTTTTTTTT
>OVAW01000289.1:0-17596 GCA_900406365.1 Heliophila coronopifolia | reverse complement strand
TGATTGTTAGCATCCCTTCCAACAGCAGCTAGTAGTTGACCATTTAACTTGGACTTCAGAAAAAGCCATCAAGACCTATTATTGGTCTGCAGTATTGTCGCCATGTTGTTTTGAGAACATTGAAGCAAATGTAGAAACGCTTAAATACTTCTGAGGTGGTTTTTCCTCCACCTACGTTTGATAGCACATATGTGTCAAGTTCAACTGTTGAACCCGGATTCGATCTGCATATATAAATTTACTTAAATTAGTAAGAATAATTGCATATATAAGTTAATTAAAATTTCACTTACTTTGTAACCTCTTCACGGTAATCTTTTAAACGGCTAAATTGTTCATCATGGTCTCTTTTAATCCACTACAATGCGGCTGCCTTCGCCTTCTTACATGCATCTATTGATACCACCAAATTCCATCGCTTGTAGATTTGTTCTTGCATTGCTTTCGGCATCAACTTATCATTTATCCATAGCTCTTCAAGAAATAATTTGGCAACAACTCCTTGTTTCATAATCTTAATGTACCCATCTTTTATGCATGTGTGCTCATCATAATAAGTTTTCACCATCAAACTCTTTGCTGGCTCTTCATAAGAGCAAAATATTCGCCATTTACAACCACCTCCAATACCACACTTAGCTGCTGATTTCTCTTTTCCATGTATACAAAACTCCACATTCCATCCTTCTTTCAACACATATTCTATAACAGTTTCTTTAAATTTTGCTAAACTATCAAATAGTTTGTTCAACTTTAACTCACCACTTCCTCTTCTCAACTTTACATATGGTTCATCATCTCCTGCATCACAATTTTCATGTGTGTTATGGTAGTCGTGATTCATATCCTCGTCAACAAAATCAGCCAAGTTAATGGTAACTCTTGCATCTTCTACATGTTGCTCGTCCATAGGCTCGAAGAATACATCTAGATAGTTAGTACAAACCGCCACTACACACATCTTTCTGAATTCTGCGTCTCCATTGTATATTGTTTTTCTCTCTTTAATTTCTTCATAAGGTAACTTGTAGGAAATTTTTGATACATACATGACCGAACCCAAATCATTCGACAATGTAGCAAACAACTCCTCCGGTTTGATTACTTTGTTAAATGAATCACCGCCAACTACTTAACCCATCTTTACACTCAACTTTACCTCCATGGTACACAATAAACGTTGCAAACTCTGGTTTACTGTAAAATGCAGAAAAAAACGGAAAATTAGAAAGACCATGTTATGAAACTCGAAATGCAATGTATTATTTACTACTCATAAGGCGAATGCAGTGATTAATATACTACTCAAAATTTGAAGGAACTAAGGCTGTGAAACTCGAAAAGTGAAGGAAACTAAGGTTGTAATACCTAAAATCAAAGGAAACTAAGGCTATGATACCGAAATTCGAAGAAAACTAAGCATGTGTTAGCAAAAGTTGAAGAAACTCATTGAAACTTAAGAGACAAACCTCATTTAGTCCTTTAAAATTGCACCGCCGAAATCGTCTGCAATCACCGTTGAAATCGCCGGAAATCACAGCCAAGAACACCCTAGTCAATCGCCAAAATCAACTTCGTATATATTCTTCTAGTCGTTTCAATCCAGCCCTAAGTGTCGAATAAACAAGGTTTTAAAACGCTAATAACTAAAGTATGTTGTTTAGTTTCTTAATCATTTTTCATATTTTTTTTAATTATTTCATTAGAGAAACGTGTCATCCAACATGTAGTCCTAGTCAGCGAAATTTAACGGAATAATTAACAACGTTAACAACAGATAGATTTTAACACGATTTTCATTGTTTGGATATAATTTTTTTTATCGTTAGTTCGGATCTGATCTCATATTGTCCTATTCTTCATATATAAATCGACACGTCAATGATAGTTTAGAAAGAAATATGAATTTCTGCCTGATCTCTCATATGTCTTTTTCCTTTTAACTAAATTTGACCGGATTAAAACTTAAACAAAATATTTATACATTTTGAACAAAATATAAAATTAAACAATAAACATAATTACATAATAATAAAATTAAAAAGGTCAAATAATACAAGGTAGGTAAAGCCGTTTACGTAAGAAAGAAGTTTTACTTATACCTTTTGGTAATGTGTTAGTCAAAAACTGAACCTATCAAGTCTCATACAACTTGTGCAATTCTAGAAGTTGAAATATTGATATCCGCAAACTATACATGAAAAATAAAATGGTTAGGAAAATATCTAAAAAAGCATTATTGGTAGGATTACATATTTATGCTGAATTTTGATGTATTTCTTTATTTTGGACTAGGATTTGATTTTTTTTTATATATAAACAAACTTTATATGTAAAACTTGAAATAAATTGTTTGGGATTCACAAAGAATATTGTAGAACAAAAAAAAATTGACTACATTCAATAAAAATTATATATTTTCAATTACCTTATTGATAATTTAATTTTAAAGTATTGAGTTAATTCCGCATTGTAATAATATATATGTCAAGAAAAGAAAACAAAAAACAACGATCCTCTTTCTCTCGTATAATTATCACTTGGTGTCAGAATGACCTAATTTCGAAGTTGAATTTTTTCCATCAATATAACTAATATAAAGAGTTTTAAATGTAAAAAATCTCACCAACCTACCTATATTTTCTTTAGATATTTTTTACTCCAAGTTTCGTTTTAGTTTTTAATAAATATTACCATCTCACTCTCAATCAAAATTTAATAATGCAGTGTGTTTACTATTATACACTATTTTATCTAACATAATAAAACCTGTTTTTTTTCTAATACATATAATGAATTCAAATAAGGCTTGCTTCTCAACATCATTTGACAAGTCATATTTTCATTGTAAAATAAAACTACACACGGAGAAAAAAAAAACTACACACAAAAGATACCATTTTGATATTTGTTTTTTCTTAAATTTTAAAAAATCCATCAAAGAAGTTGGATATACTTCGATGCATCTTCTTTAAGAACAAAATATTTGTTTCTAAACCGTTTATAGATTTTTTATGTCATATCGGCTAATTTAATTCTTTTTAACACATAAGTTTGAATCACGTTCATACAATAAAAACTATAAAAAGCAAAAAAATAATATATAAAAATAAATATGATAATTGGTGCTAATAAAAAAATTTGACTTACCTGAAAAAAAAAACGATGAATCAAAGTAAAGATAAATAACTCAACTTGGTTTTTTGGGTTTTGTAATAATGTAATGGTGATGGTTTTACAGAATTTTAAGTTATTCTATTTTTCAATTTAAACATTAGCAAGACAAATAATACTTCTATGGTTCTTACCATAATGGAATGCATTTATTTTGTAATTAAAATATTTGCTCTCTTGATCTTAATCCAAAATTAGAGGTTTGTAATTTTGTTCATAGCTAAGAAATTTATTTATAATTATTGTTTAGTAATCAAAATTGGAAATTATAATACATATATTTCATGTGGTTTAAATACAATTTGTAATAAAAGTTCTTCATAGTTTATAAATTAATAAATAAAATAATAATATTTAGTTGATAGTTAGTCAAATAATAATAATAATAATAATAAACATTTAAGTGCTATTATATTGATTAAATTATAATATATCAAAATTTTAAATTGGCATAAATGGTTTTCTAGTGTTATTTTTAACCTTTTATGTAATATACAAATCTACCATAAAAACAAATGACTCATTAAAATATATATAATGCATAAAGATGTAAAAATTAATATTATAAAACCACAAAATGAATATTAAAAATATATAATTTTGGGTAAAATAACATATATAAATAATTATAATTATAAACAAATTATAGAAAAAGCATTAATCCCGATGTGAAGTATCATCTAATATATATATATAAGAAAAATATCCGAAATTTGAATTCCGATTGTTTCTAGAAAAAAATTTAAATCGGCTAATACTATCGGATAAGAAAAAAAAAAAAAAATATATATATATATAGATATATAATTAAATGACATGTGATGTAGACTATGTAGTTACATATGATTAAATGGCATGTGATGTAAATCATGTAATTACATATGATTATTTGTAAATTGTAGATTTCACAATTTGTATGCAATTTTGCAAATAGTTATTTAAATATATATATATATATATGTCTCTATTATAAGGTGGATCTAGATTCTTTCTTATCTACATTACTCTCACTTTCTTTTGTCTTCAAACTCACTCTTTAGTCTTTACCNTTTTTTTCAAACCCCCTCTTTAGTTTTTTCCAAAAAAATAAAAAAAAAAAAAAAAAAAAAAACCTTTCACTAATCTCAAATATGACTCGACCGTCAAGATTCCTCAAAACGGCGTCTACACCGCCACCGCAACCGTCTCCAGAGATCCTCGCAGCTGAATCCGACATGGTTGTGATCTTATCAGCTCTTCTCTGCGCACTCATTTGCGTCGCCGGCCTCGCCGCCGTCGTACGTTGCGCTTGGCTCCGGCGCTTTACTTCCGGTGGAAATTCACCGTCGCCGTCACGGAACAAAGGATTAAAAAAGAAAGCTCTCCAATCTCTTCCGAGATCTACTTTCACCGCCGGAAATTCAACCTCCGGCGACGGAGAATCAACGGAATGTGCGATTTGTTTGACTGATTTCGCCGACGGAGAAGAGATCAGAGTTCTTCCGCTTTGTGGACATTCTTTCCATGTAGAGTGTATTGATAAATGGTTAGTTTCTAGATCTTCGTGTCCTTCTTGTCGCCGGAGTCTTACGCCGGTGAGATGTGACCGGTGTGGTCATGCTTCAACGGCGGCGAGTCAAATCAAAGATCATCAACATCACCAACACTCCTCGGAGCTCAGTTCTTCAATTCCTACGTTTCTTCCTTAACATTTTCGTTTTTGTTTTGTTAATCGTAATAATTAAATTTAAATAAGTATGTAAAGTGAATCTAATTAGGATTTAGAAATCTTAAGTTTTTTTTTTAATGTATTTGTTCTTGTAATCAGATGGAGATTTAATTATTTTCCAAAAATATAATTTACAAGAATAAATTGAAAGTTTTTAAAAAATATCATATTCAGAGCCGTGTAAAGCCAGATACAAAATTATTTATTTTAAAGTTTAGGGTCCAAATTTTTAACAAATATCTTACGGTATTATAAAACCATTAGGGTTGTTCATAGGGGATGTAATTTTTCCATCATATTTTTGCAGGCAAAATCCAAGGGTTAGCCTAATAAACCATTATTTTGTACATAAATTTTTTTTTGTCAACGTGGATCATAATAAACTGACCAAAAAACCTAAATTCCAAAAAAAAACATAGTCTAATTTAAAAATTTATGCATTTTGTCTATATTTTTTGTATTTTAAATTATACTAGGTAGATTCTCGCGCGATGCGCGAAATTAGTTTAAAAAAAAAGATTTTTTAAGTTTTAAATTCTTTAAATTTCCGTATTATGAGTAATATCAATATATTTTGTATAATGATTTACTTTTTAACAAAATTTATTAAATTGAATGATATTTAATTAAATTATATTAAATAAAATTATTGGTGTTTATATATATTTTTTTGTTCTTTTTATAAATATTTTTTTTTATAGTAAAATTAAATTAATTTTTCAAATTTTTTTTATAAAATATTTTCGTATATATCTAATATTTTTTCGTTTTGTCTAAAACTTTTGTATTTTAAATTATATATATGTATATTTTAAGAAATTTAAGATTTTTTCAAAAAAAAAATATTAAAAAATTGACATGAAAAAAAAATGAACTAGCAAACGGACCATCCAACAAAAGGCTGCATTCATGGATGCAAAGATTTAGCCTACAAATCCGCTTGAGATAGTAAAACAAACGTCTATCAACGCTTCCGAACTAATGAAAACATCGCAGACATACACCCGCCCACCCAAATTTACAATCCTATATATATATATGATTATAATTTAGTTTATTGAAATAAATAAATAAAATAGACAGGAGAGGATGGTAATGGAGGCAGCCATGTGAGCTTATCAGAAAGCACATGCCCACTCCATGGGACGCCAAAGCCATATCTCTTTCTTCTAACTGTTAACCATTTAGACTTAAATGACTTAGCTATTGACATATCTATGTCTATCTATTCAATTCCTACAAGCAAATTAATTCTAAGTAAAATAGAAGTAGAAACAATCATTTCGGCTCCAAAGCTTTTTTGAAAAATATTTTTTTATTAGATTTATGCTCTAAACTAATAATTTTTTTATATTTGTTTGAGTCGTATAGAAATTTCAAAGAATTCCAGACAAATTAGGTTAAACTACTTATTCTCGTTATTTTTTTCCTGTCGAAAATTCATATTCTTTTAAGATATATATTGTTTTATTAAACCGTAAAAATAAAAAATTGTCATAATTTCATATTTTTATAAAAAATATATATAATAACTTTTTATTGATTGGCATAGAACTAAATTATTTTGTAAGATGTATCCACATTATAAAATTATAATTATTTTTATTTCAGGAAATTATTTACAAAGATATTCACTTTGTACTTTGATTGTTTCACACTTTTACTTTTAGACATGCATCTTTGCCTTCATGACTTCGCCTTCATGACTTCGCCTAGAATGTACACTTTTGTTTTGAACTAAGCTCTCTCGGTCCCTCCGAAATTACTAATTTTTTTTTTTTTTGTCGGCCCGAAATTACTAAATCTATTTCCTTAATGTTGACAAGTTGGTTTATTGTCATAACCAATAGATGGACAGATCCAAAACCTTGGTTTGTATGGGGAACACATCATAATATAATTGTTTTTTTAATTGATAAGAGTATGAGATACTTGTTAACAAATTTCATTATAAATAAATAATATAACCAAATTTAAACCTGAAAATAATATAATTTTTTTTTGGGTGGGACACGTTGAAAGTTGTGTCAGTCTGTCCGTGGTTACTAATAATATTCATTAGCTACTTTAAAATGTCACGTACTATGTTTATTCAAAAATCGGTACAAAAATATTTTAGTACCAGGGTTAGTTACTTAACTTAGTTTGATGTCAAAACCCGAATTATAATTGTATTATGTTTATAAAAAATTTCCAAAAAGAAAACAATGTCAAAACCCGAATTATAATTGTATTATGTTTATAAAAAATTTCCAAAAAGAAAACAATCTGACCACTGAAAATAAAAGAAAAAATTAACTTCGTCCACAAATAATTCACAAAATAAAATTTTATTTTAAATAAAAAACTGGCACTTCGAATGTCTATGTTACTTTTTCCAACAATATAACTTATGTTTATGACGACATGAGATTGGATTTGAATATAAACTAAAATAGTACGGCTTAAATTTTAATATTTTTTAGCAAGTTGAAAGCCATCAAATTAAGACCGAACTGGTCGGAAGTTGAGACCATTAAAGAGTGTAAAACTTGGCACAAAACAAGACACTTTTGAGAAGATGAAAGGGTTCTATCATAAGAAGCTACAAACTTTCAAACACCCTGATTTCTGTTAAAAAGATTGGTCCGAACAATTGTTCACTAAACGAAACAACTAACTAGGAAGTATCTTAAAAGACTATGGTTTTAGGTAACAAGCACCATATCATGTAAATTGGTTATGATGGAAACTGAGTAGACTCTTATTTCAGCTTAGTTATATTCTGTAATTATGTGTAGCTAGTCAGATTCAAAGCAAAACTTTACCCATTTGTTAAATGATGTCATCCATTGTCCGTATTTTTGTTTAACTATTTAATTAGACATTTTGTGTAGATTTTAGCACGATTATAAAAGTTCAAATAGATTTTTTGAAAAAAAAAAATAGTTCAGTTCAGTTCTGGTCTCAAGGATATCGTCTCTGCAGCTTAGGCGTTCTAAGAAAAACAGAACTAACAAAACCAAAGATTGTAAAAAAAAAAAATCAATTTTCGGAAATCAAATGTAAAGGCTTTTGAATGCACAAAGAACTACAAAAGTTGAGAACAAGTGCCAGAATATCAGCCTTTGATTTAATTTCGGCAACGTACAGCGCTTAATTACACTATTAACAAGTGTACCAGAGACTCTAATTTGTTGCCTTTCAAAATTATCAAATTTTTTCACACTAAAAAAAATTAAAAGGCTCAGATAATTAAAAAAAGAGGTATGCATCAAAGAGCTGTGAATCTCTCAAAGTTTGATGGTAATCTTCTTCCATCATCATAGCCTTATATAAAAAGAAATGAAAAAAAAAAAGAGAGACAGAGATCTAAAGCCTCAGACCATATAGAGGTAACGAATCATCAAAGAGAAATACAAATCTCAGATGGTACGGACAAATCTCAAACATCATAGGCCAAAATCTAAATAAAGACATAAAAAACATAGCAGATCTGAAAGAAATCATCAGAACAGAAGCCCTTTTGGTCGATGTGTGTGGATCTGAAGTAAAGCCGACTTAAATAAAGGTTAAAACAAACCCTAATGAACGTGTCTTATATAATGGGCCTGTAATATATTGTATGGATATTTCATTGGGCCTAATAGTCCATATACTTTTTTATGAGTATTCGTAAACATTTTTCACTTTCTATTATTTTAGAATATTTATTCTAATGCATAATAAAAACTAGAATGTAGAGGTGTCGATGGACGGGCCAGTCCGTGGGTTAGGTCTAGTTCATACTATCGCGGTGCAGTTACAGTCCTAAAAAATTAGGTCCAAATTAACAGCAGTTTAAAATTTTTATAGTCAGGCTAGCCAATAACCCGCACGTATAATTCATTTATATAACTCGTCCATATACCGTCTATATAGTTTGCCAGCACGCCAATTTTTTTTTATTAATTAAAGGATTTTTTTTTTTAATCCAAAATTTTGAACTGTCCTGAGGGCAACCCGCAACATAGTTTACGGACCAGCCTGCGATGACTGCTTTTTCGAGCGATACGATAACAGTCTTCAACATTTTGGTATGCGTACCTACGGGTGGGCGAATGGACAATCGGGACGGGAATTTTCGGGAACGGGAACGGGACGGGAATCGGAAGTAAAATAGTTGTCCCATTTCTGTCCCATTTAAAATCCAGGACGGGAACAGGATGGGACGTGACGGGAACGGGATGGGACGGGACAGGAACGGGATGGGACGGGAACGGGATGGGACGGGAAGGGACGAGAACGGGAATTCCCGATATTTTCATATTTTTATTATTTGATTAATAAATAAATTTAAAATTACAATAAAATCAAATATTTAACACCAATAAAATAAATATCTTACAATAAATCTTCAATATTAATAAATTGTAGACTAAAAGAAATTAATAAAAGAAAATTTATATCTTCCGTAAGAGATAAGATATTAGAATATAAAAATTATATCTAGTAAATATATATTAATTTATTCTATTATAATTTAATTTTTTAAATTAAAATAATCATTAATTTTATTATAGATTTTGAGTAATAAATGTATAAGTTTAGAAATTATGAAATATTTGATTTCCATAATTATAGGTTATATACTAAATCTATATATTTTTTCATATATAAATAAGATTTTTGGGACAAAACGGGATTTCAGGAATTTCCGTTCCTGTCCCGTACCGTCCCGTTCTCGTTCGGGAATTTAAAACTTGTCCCAAACGGGAATGATTTCCCCTATTGTGGGACGGGAACGGATCGAGACGGGATGGAATGGGACGAGATGGTACCTGCATGAGCTTCATGGTTTTCATGTAGACTACCTCATAAACCTGTTAAAAAATCGCGGACAAGCTAGCCCGCCGAATTGACACCTCTAAGTCTAGACGTCTCTCATCTTCTTGGTTTAACCTTTTATTGGATGGATACGATTTTAAAATCTTATTCTAAATTCGTATAATTACTTTTTCGTTAATAGACTTATTACCAATACGGTGCATCCTTTTTTTTTTTACAATACGGTGCTTAGTGTTAAAATGGGTAAATTGGGTTATTTATATCCATACCCATTAGTATGCATACCCTATAAAACCCTCTAAGCTTTTAAAATCTATTAGCTTACCCATTTGTACATGTTTAAATTTATAAATACTGAATAGGTACCCATTAAACCAATTTATGTTATATGTTTTTATTCTCTTAGTTTAGTCATGTGATTTAAATTATTAATAAGAAATTTTAATGATTTTATGTAAAATTTTAATATTATTTATAGTTCTTAATTGAATATTAAATTATTTATTATAAATTATATTTCTAAAAAAATTATAATTATAATAATAATAAAATAATTCACTTATAATTAACATATAAAAAAACACATAAAATTATGGTTTCCCGCCTAAACCGCAAAATCATGATTTCCGCTAAAACCGTAAAATTATAATTTTCCGTCAAACCGTAAATTTATAATTTCCTGCCAAAAACATAAAATTATGATTTTCCGTCAAAATCGCAAAATAATAGTTTCCCACCAAAACCGCAAAATAATAGTTTTCCGCCAAAACCATAAGATTATTATCTCCCGCCAAAAACGTAAAATCACGATTTCCCGTCAAACCGTAAAATTATGATTTCTCGCCAAAACCATAAAATTATGATTTCCCGCCAAAATCGTAAAATTATTATTTTCCGCCATGATTTCCCGCTAAAACCATAAAATTATGATTTCCCGCCAAAAACGTAAAGTTATGATATTCTGCCAAAACCGTAAAATTATGATTTCCCGCCAAAATCGTAAAATTGTGATTCCTGCCAAAACCGTAAAATTGTGATTTCCCGCCAAAAACGTAAAATCATGATTTCCTGCCAAAACCGTAAATTATGATTTAAGGCCAAAAATGTAAAATTATGTTTTCCCGCCAAAACCATAAAATTATTATTTCCCGCCTAAACCACAAAATTATATGATTTTACAACTTTGAAATTTTGGATTTTTAGATAGAGTTTGGAAATTTTTCTCGTTTGGTGTTAGTTCGGATTTTATTTTTTATTTTTTTTAAGTTCTGTGTATTTTTTGAGTCAAATGTGTTTTTAGTATTTTGTTGATTTTTTATAGGATAAATAATATTTTAATTAAACTTAATTATTTATATAATTATGTTTGTAAAAAAAATACTATATGATTTTATTGTAATATATTTACAAATAGTTTTTAATAATTAAGTAATTCATTTTATTAATAAATAAAATTAATATTAGGTGTTGACAAATAAATAAATGAATTTTTAGGTTTAATAAAAAATTAAATGGGTCTGATGAGTATCTATGGGTTTATGATAGAAACTCATTTATACCCATGAACTCTTGAAGGATCCCCGTTTAGACCCATTAAAAAAATGAGTTAAATGTGTTTTAATAGGTTTTTAAAATAACTCATACCCATTATGTACTAAATTAACTTATACCCAATATAACATCCCTAGTTGCATCTACTAACTACTATCACTAAATTTTTTTCCTTTTTTTTACGCCTTACAATAATATTACAATTTTCATGCATAGTTTAAGAAAACTTATTTATTTTAGAATTTTTTTTGAAATATTTTTTTTACATATTTACAAATAATGTATATGTTTTTAATTGATAATTTTTTTAGTATTCAAAATTTAATAATATTTAAACATTGTTACGATATTGATCCGGATCTCAATGAAGCATATTCAAGATATACCAGCTTGACGGTTAATTTTTTTTTTTTAACGATTTGTTTGGTGAAATGTCAAATATATCTTGACAGTTACTAAAATCATAACTTGTTTCTCTTCACTGAATTTTTTGTAATAAATTAAAAAAAAAAAATTTGTCAACGTAATAAATTACAATTATAATTCTAATAATCATTCCATTGTTAGTAATAAATAAGTAAAAAAAATTATTAAATTATGAACATGCATTAAAAAAATTTGTGGGAGACAAGTGGCGTAATGGTTGTCACTTTTGTGATTCTACACCATGACTGGGGTTCGAACCCGGGTGCCTCCAGTTGAGGAGGAACTAATTATTATTTAATTAGCCAATTGAGCTAATGGTAAAAAAAATTAAAAAAATTTAAAACAGTTATACATATAAAAATTTGAGTTTTTTTTGGTTCATGTGAGTTTTTTTTTTTAGATAGAAAGATACCAAAAACTTTTCATGTGATGTTAATGTTAGGTATGATGATCTTTCCAACTATTGTATTGTACAAACACGATTTAAAAAAAAAAAAATCAATTATAATTGGAATTTGGAACTATGAAATATAAACATAAAACGTTGATAATGGTGTACAATATTAGAATGAATCAAACACCACAAAATTTCTGGACTGGTGGTTTTTCAGCTTCTTTGATTTGTAGATTTATTACTTAGTCATTCATGTAGTTTTCTACAAAAGCAACCATAAAACGGAGAAATAGTCAAATAAACAATTTCATTTTGAGCTAATAAAAATCATTAAAATTAATAAATAGAACCAGACTTAATGATCAAGTTGCTGAATTTAGAACCATTATATATAGCTCATAAAGGGAAAAATTACTCCTCGCATTCAAAAGAGATCATTTGGTGTATATTCCACAGATCTCCAAAAACATCACCCAAATGTGTCTGTAAAAAATGGTTCCTGTAACCAGACTTGATGTTCGAAGATACAAACACTTATAAACAAACGTTTATAAAAAAAAAAAGGTTTATACGTTTTTGGACTTTTGTGTTTTACATACTTTGTAAAGTAATTAACCCAAATTTTTCTCCAGTCAAATGGTCTCCGTTTGCGCTTCTGCGGTTGCCTACACGCCGTGAATTTCACATGGCTTCTGTTTCATCGTATAAATCCGTATGTATTAGCTACTTTTCTCATCTTTTCCTTAAACAATCACGTTTGACTTTCTTGTTTTATGGATTTGAAAAAGTCAAATACTTCTCCGAGATGTAATAGGATGCAATGTTGTTGAATGTCATTTGTAGTGATTTTTGTTTTTGTTGGTCGAACATACATATGATTGAGAACTATATAATGCTAATAATGCATTGGAGTAAATATAAACATTAAATATGAATATTTATAGCTATTTAATTCTCCAAATTATACTCTCAAACGTCTGAATCGTGAGGAATTTTGAAATTTGTAAAGACACCCAAAATTTGTGAGAAGTGTATGGATTATCGAAAACCAATAAGACAATAATAATGGCCATGATTATTATGTTAATGACTCATAGTTTATAGCGGAACGTTTTGATAAATATTGAATTTCCAATTTGCTTGTCTCATTTCATTTAAATAACTTTTAAGTCGAATGAGTAAAGTGTAGAGTAGTGGACGGAAAAAAGTTTTGGTTTTTAGTCAATGGATTTTTTGAATTAATTGTGCAATTAATGATTTTTTATAAATTATTTTAACAATATAACTTATTTTTATATTAAATTATTTACCCATCGGAAAATTTTATTTTGAATATTTTTTAAAAAGATTTTCGTATAAGTAATTAACTTCTTTTTTTTTTTTGCTAAATTAATTTATGTTACATTATTATGATTAAAATAAAAAATATTTCATTATATTTAAAATTCTGTTAATTATATTAGTCTAAATTTATTTATAACATAAATTATCAACTCATATAATTAACAAACTTAAGAATTTTTCATAAAAAAAAATTTCAATATTTTATAAAATTATTTATACTCATATCTACTCCATACTAAATAATTTTTTTTTAACCAAAAACTTAATTTAGAAATTATTATGATCAAGACCTTGAATTATTAATTATCTACTATTTATAAAACTAATAACAAAATCTAGAAGAACATTTTTTGTGAATAAGGTTACACATTAGTTTTTTTTTGGGTCATTTGAATGAAAATAAATGTAATGGTTTTATTTTACGTGAGTGTAACGAGTGTAACGTAATTTGTGTTTTGTAAGAATATTTTGTATACTTAACTATTTAAAAACAAATTATTATGTATAGTGAATATTCATTTAATGATATCATTGCCTAAATATTAGGTTTTCAAAAAGTTTCTAAAATTATTAATAATGTAATGTCAAAAATTGGGTGTGATATTACATTATTTGACATTACACTATTATTTGACATTACACTATTAATAAAATAAAATAATGTAATATCACACTCTAAATATTAGGTTTTCAAAAAGTTTTCAAAGAGTTTCTAAAATTGTTTTACTATATAGTAGATATATAAGCTTTTTATTATAATTTTGGTTTTAAAAAGTATGTCTTGGGCGTGTCTAGGTGTGAGACTTCCTAGGCGATGATGATCTCGCCTTATGCCTCGAAGGCAATGCAAGAAAAAAAAAACGCACGTCTAGTACCTAAGGCGTGAAGCAATCGATGCATATAGCAAACACCTTTCTAAATTTATGATAAAATATTGAATATATTTTAAACAAAAATTTGACATAAAGTCGATTGAATAATACGGTATTTGTGAAATATAATTGTGCTTTGCAACGTTGATATAAGAGGCGAGATATCATTAATCCAATTATTTTGGAAGAATTCAATAATAGGAACGTTTGGCTAATTGATAAAATGGAAAAAAAAATACTAGTAAAGAAACTAATGATAATAGTTTCAATAATGATAACGAGTTAACTTGAATTATCGTTGGTCAAGCGGCATGACCTAATTGAAAAAAAACACTAGTGAAAAAACTAATGATAATAGGTACCTGCTACTAGATTTTCTAATATTTTAACCCAGAGTCGTCAACCACCGGTTCCATCAAATAGATTTTGTTTTAGTTGATGATGGTGAAATTGAAAATGATTTCGAAAAATGAAGATAATAAGAATTTAGTATATATATATAATAAAAAAATATTGATAACCAATTATAAAATTATTAATTTAATTTTGTTTTAAATTTTTTTCTGTGTTTGTTATAACTATATTAAAAAACTATTAAATTTATCAATTCAATAAACATATAATTTATATATGATAATCGGTTTGGCCGAAGCGTTTCTAGACAACCGTCTAGGCGCAAAACGTCAATAGGATCATTAGTGCCTCGAGCACCCTACACCTTTTAAAACCAAGATTATAACCGTTTATTTATTTTATTTAACAAATGTTTTACGGTAGTATAAAACCGTTTATTTATTCACGGTCCAAATTAATTTTAAATAATTATGTAAAGTGAATTCTAATTAGGATTTAGATCGTTAAAAAAAATTTGGATTTTAGATATGTTAAATTTCTTTATGCTGCCGGAAAAAAATAATTTATTTATGGAGTTTTTTATTATTTTCTAAATAAATCTTATAATCTCGTTAAAAAAAAATTTCTGCCAAAAAAAAAAAAAAATCTCGTAAAAAATAGATTTCATAATATTTGTATGAGAGGAAATAAATCTTCTATAGATACGAAAAGTTAAGTCACTTGCGATTGTTTCTTAATTTTATAATGATTTTCGTCTTGACCATCAAATGCAAAATATGATCATTTGAAAATTATAGAAAACACACACAAAAAAAAAACAAAAGAAAGACAACATCAACCTCACCCAGTTGAACATTAACATATAAATAATATTAACAGAAATCAAATCATGTTTACTTTGATTCTTTCTTTTTCTTATTTAAAAACTTTAAAAAAAATTAGAGTTTAAATTTGAGTTTGAAAGCCATCAAATTAAGACCAAACTGGTCGAAGTTGAGACCATTACAGAGTGTTACAACTTGGCACAAAATCCAGATTCAATTCCAACTGCAAACGCAAACCCACATAACAAAACTCTCAAACTTAAACATCACTAAAAATCACTCAAAAATCACTGAAAAAATAACTTAAAAATTGTCTTGTTGAAATCAAATCTGATTCTTTATTGATGAAATAGCATTTTATAATTTAGCTCCTTCTCTATTCACTCTTACCTTCCTGAGATCCAATCTCTTGTAAGTAATGTTCTGCATCCAAAGCCGCCATGCACCCTGCACCACACCATATTCATAACTTAGTTTTTGAGTCTAGAAATCAATAAGATAATACAAAAGACCGCTGATTTCGGCTTAGTTATCGACAGATTTCAAAGACCACACACACCATACTTGGTAAGCAAAATATGAACAGTAGTCACCTAAAGACTGAACATAGATAGACTTTAACCACAAACACAGGATCACTCTATAACAATAAACAAATTCAACAAAATCATCCACCAAACTACTTTGTTAAGTGAATCAAATGATCTACATTAAACTACTTTCAAAAAACTTGATCCCATTAAAAAATTTGGGTACTTAACCATACACCTAACTAGCAAATAATCCTGAAATGACTATAATTTTAGGCAACAAGCATCATATCGGATCATGATCTACGATATATTTAAATCATATATTATTCCAAAAAGCTAACTCATTATCCAGGAAAAGGTATCAAGAGAAGTAGAAAACATACCAGTTCCTGCAGCTGTTATGGCTTGCCTATACTTCTTATCTTGGACATCTCCAGCAGCGAATACACCGACCACACTCGTCTTTGTGGTACCAGGCTTGGTCAATACATAACCATCTTCATCCAGATCAAGCTGGCCATCTAAGAACTTCGTTGCAGGCTCATGACCAATGGCGAAAAACAGTCCAGAGACTTTCAGATCCGATACATCTCCAGTAACTACATTCTTCACCTTCAATCCTCCTAAAACGCCTTTTCCGTTTTCGTCTCCATAAGCTTCAATAACCGAAGAGTTCCAGATTACTTCAATCTTAGGGTTTGACAAAGCTCGCTGCTGCATAATCTTAGATGCTCTAAACGTATCACGCCTGTGGATAATGTAAACTTTGGATCCGTATTTCGTAAGGAAATTAGCTTCCTCCATAGCGGAATCGCCTCCACCGATAACAACAAGAGGTTTGTTCCTGAAAATCGGAGCAGCTCCGTCACACACAGCACAAGCGGAGATTCCACGGTTCCAAAAACCTCCATCGCCTTCACCAGATCCAGTGAAGCTTAACCGTTTCGCTACAGCTCCAGTCGAAATGATCACAGAATCGGCTAAAACTGTTCTCGAATCAGTAAACAGCTTAAACGGTTTCGACGAGAAATCAACTTTATTAACCGTTTCCGTGAATATCTTAGTACCGAATCGTTCCGATTGCTGCCTAAATTTCTCAACGATTTCTAGACCTAGAATACCTTCAGGGAATCCAGGGAAGTTTTCGACGTCGGTGGTTGTAGTTAACTGACCTCCCGGAGCGATGTCGTTAGCCATCCATCCTTCGAAGAGAAGAGGCTTGAGTTCCGCCCTAGCTGCGTAGATCGCCGCTGTGTGTGCTGCTGGACCGCTTCCGACGATGCAAACCTTGGTTTTGTGAGATTCCATGGCGTCGGAGGAGGCTAGAGACGGAGAAGACAAGGCAGATGAGGAGAGAGCAGATCCGAGGAGAAACCCAGAAGCTCTGCTTAATAAAGATTTAAAGCTTGGAACCATTCAGCACATGTGGGAAAACATATTCTCCAAAGAGACCGCTTTATTTGAATTTACTTTTCTCCTAACAGAATTTAGATTTTTTTCTTTTTTTTTTAATATAAACTTGTTATAAAAGAATTTTGGAATAACCATGCCGTTCTTGGAAGATAGATGTTAAGACAAGAGTTTGAGAGAGAATTTTGTTGTATGAATAT
>OVAW01000288.1:0-17608 GCA_900406365.1 Heliophila coronopifolia | reverse complement strand
ACAAACTCATCGCAGCTTGTAACTCCTCTGGATAAAACATCAGCCAAAACGCCGACAATATCAAAAGCTTCTTGTAGATCAGTTGCAGAGTTGATGTCGTCAAGCCACGAGATCAATTCCTTTGAGAAACCAACCATATCTTTCACATTCTGCAACTTCTCTTTCATTACAATCTCCCATGGTTCAAGCTCTACTCCACTTGATGTACCTTCTTTCTTGTTTGCTTCTCCCTGCCCCGCTTTCTTTGCCTTGAAGAACTGTTGAAGCTGTTCTATCATACCTGTGTAGACCAGCATTGGCTTTACGATACACAGAAGTGCTTCCCCAGTTAAAGTTTCTGCATCTTGGATTTTGCCTACTGATTCCGCAACATGAGAAACTGTCCTTCCGTGAGCATGTTGCATGAAAGTGTGGTAAATCCCACGCTGGAGAAAAACACGACGGTGTTGGAGCCATGATTCATATGATTCCGATAGAAGCGAGTTTACCATCATGAATTGAACCGTTTCCTCAGTTCCACTTGATGATAGCTGAGATCCAGGTGTTAAAGGTCGCAAGTCTGATGACTGCCCTGTTGCGGTAGATGGTGCTGATGATGATATGTAGGATGAAACGGATTTAGCCATGGTTGTGCGTTGCGTGGGGCCTCCTTGGTCGAGAAGATGACGGGCCATTTGAAACATGAAGGGTAAAAACCGGGAATTGCTATCTCTTCCACCACCTCGGCAATCCACAGAGAAAGAAGCTCCTGTTGCAAACCGAGCCAGCATCTACAGAGTAAACTTGTTAGCAAATGATTCATAGACAAAAAAAANAAAAAAAAGATAGTAATCAATAATTGAGAAACCGAATTTTTGAACTTACCAGGACTATGTCATATGTTAAGAGACGGAGTCTGCTTCCATCGGCTCGACCAAGAGCATTGAGATTATCCCAGTACTGGTCAGCGTAACGAATATACTGAGCTAAAGGAACTGAGGGACCTTTGATAGGGAATAGAGAGTTGCAAAGAGATTCATTGTTACGTAACATAGCTCCTTCCCATTCTTTCTTCGGGTTTTTAAGAGCAGTGTCAGCTCTTTTTGCTTCCTGATGACATTGAAAATGAATGATATTGAAGTAGCTCACTGTAGTGTAAACGCACTCGCCTCTTGCGCTTCCGGAAGTGCCAACACCGAGATTCACCCTCTTACTGTATGAGTAGACTCCTAATAAATCAGTAGGTCTGAGTTTGTAGCCTTCTCTGCAAACCATACAAGCCAATCCTTCCTCTTCTTCCTCTACATCCTCAAAGCCTTCAAGAATTGGTTGAGAAACCACAATCCGTTCACCACCATCAGAAGATAGCTCTTGACGCATTCCAAGTCCCTGTTGCATTAAAAGAGAAACTTGGTAAATATTGTCATAAAGACCATATTTACACATTTACCATTCCTTACCTGTAGTAGCTCCTCTCTCTTTTTTAGTGCACGGCGTCTCATTTCGTCTTTGGTGGCATCTCGTAATGCACGCACTCTCTCTCCAAGAAATCCATCTCCTTTTCCTTCTTTATCAGCTAGTGTGTCTAACAAATTCTCTGCCCTTGCACCAATCTCATTTTCTCCAGAGACTCCTTCCAAGGCATGAAGTAAGGGTAAAATTCCTCCCTCGTCTATACATGTTTGAGTTGGCAAATGCCCCATTGACAACCCTCTTAACATTGACAAAATTAGAGGCACTGAAAGAAGTTTAAGCGCCGAAAGCCATTCCACACTAGATTTGAATCCAGCCTGCGCTGTTACAGCGAATGTTTCCTTGATGTGTTTGACAGCAACAGCTATGATGCCATTCTCCAAAACTATATCTTTTAACCTCTCTCCACATGAACTTGTCTTAAGAGATTCTGACACTCTTACAAAATTCTCCACAGTAAATCTCTGCTTTGCTGCTTGTTGACTGATGCTCTCGTCTTTGGGATTCTCCTCATGACGTTGCTGAAGCTGATCAAATTCAACCCAATTTTGCAAATAAGGGTTAAAATGCTCTATGAGTGCTTCCATCGCTGCTGGCTCACCGTATGTTAAGTAAGGCAAGATTCTAGCAACCATCTCTGTGTTCCTTTGCTGTTTATTTGACTTCTTAAGCCCTGAAGGATGGCTTAGCCTTTCTAAGAACATAAGCACTATTTTCTTGGCCTGCTCCCAAGTACCAGATTCCTCGTTACTGACAGTCAAAGCACTTTGTGCGTCGCTGATGCTATCACTTTCATTTGCTTCAAGCGTCAAACTCTCGACAATTAAGAGAATGCCTTCAGCTGGCTCCATAGCATCCACGGAAAATGCCCTCCTAGCAGTTTCAAGAAGCAAACTTAAAGCTCCTAGCTTGAGTAAAGCTCGCCTGTTCTCTCTAATCTTGCAGCAATGGTTCAGGAGATCAAGAACTGCAACCATCTCTTCTTGGTTGGTTTTGAAGTCATCTCGTAAAGTCTGCAATGTCAGCAATGTAAACTTAATTTGCAAACTCAATATGTTTCCTTGGAATAGATTATATTTATCTTAGAAAGCAATTTTTGTAATATAACCACTCTTCTTTTGAGATCCTTCACGCTGTATCTAACAGAGTAATAAGACACTAGGGTATACCCAGTGTATGAATATGAAAGCAATGAGAGAAAACAGGAGTGTCCCAGTTTAAATTCAATCTCCTTTTATAAAGTAAGAAGCTTACCTTGATCATATCAAGTAAAATTTCCAGACCACCGAATTCCCGAACTGCCCCGGCTATTGCAAACTCAATCTCTGGATCTTGTGATTCTTCTCTATCTTCTTCCAATTCCTTGATCATAGGCTCAGTAGCTTNTTCTTCTCTATCTTCTTCCAATTCCTTGATCATAGGCTCAGTAGCTTCACCATCTAGTCCCTGCAATATTTACCAAACACGAGAGTGTATGAATTTGCTGAAACTTTCATCAAAAGCAAAAACACAAAGTGACTACATTGTTCCGGGGCCTAAACAGTAACTAATGCATGTAAAACCCATCTTTGGTCTAGTTCTTCACCAGAAAGGGTCAAGTACCTGAAGTCTGTATGTCACCGTCATGGGAGGACAATCCCTGCTGGGAGGTACATTTGAAGCTAATAGTGTGGAATTGGTCAGTGCAGTAGAAGAGTGATTTGATTTCTTCCAAACCAATTCATAAACTTGTGAAATACTCAGGTCTAGTGAAATAATGTTTCCTGCTACAAGCAACTCCATGCCATAGTCATCTTCCAGTAGACCTAACAATTCCAACTGCTGACAAATCTTGTTTTTAACATCCCGCATCAGTGGGCCAATCTCAGCACTTGAATACGGATTTTTCGTCATTGATCCACGGATAAACTCCTCTTGCGTGTGTGCCTTGTTCAAGATTAGCATATACACAACCTCGGGTTTTGTTGGGCAGATCAAATTACAAAGCTGCTCAAGAATAAACTGCAGATACAATTGAAATTGTCAAAACAATGGTCAAAGATATATGATATTAAATAAAATAAAACCTCAATAATTCCAAGTGATGTATGTGAAGATGTTTTCTAGGATACGAGTTTGAAAAGCCATATAGACTGTTCAAAATACTCCTAATACTAAGTGTATACAAATACCCTCATCCAGAAGTCTAAGAAGAAGAAATAAAATCGCCAGATTGTAAAGTGATGAATATCTCCATAAAGAATCATATATTTTGAAGATGATACAGTGATCAGAACATATCTCTTCTTACCGAACATGTACGTCCTTTTTTCTCCACTGCATGGGTTTTCAATCCAGAAACACAGGCGCGGATGAATTGTCGTTTATTTTCACTGCTTTCAAGCAGCAGGCTGTCAAGAAGATCTTTTAGAAGTCTGTTACAGTCATTTATAAGCTTCGTCTTTTGAACTATTAAGCCACGGATTACAATGAGGGCCTCCAGAACATGAGACAGCAAATTGTCTCTCATGAATCTGCTACACGTACAAGATTAGACAAGGTATGAAGTAGATGTAAGATCAATATATTTAAATTTAATGAAGAGAAAATTACCTGGATCGAATATTTGGAACCTCTAAGAACTTCCCAAGGAGTTCTAAGAGCTTGTGGAGGGTAAATCCCTGTGAAATGTCTATCTGAAGACTCCTTTCTAGAGATTCAATGTTCCCCACCTCTTGGGAGATCAATTTACAGATCGTTGTCAGACAACCCCTAACAGTGAAGAAAAGAAGCGCATCTTGAGTCTCGATCATTTTGAAGAGCAGTTCAAAGTATTCGGCGCTGCTTTCACCCGCTGCAAGTGTAGCGGGAAGCAAGCCTATCAGTAAATTGATCAGCCTGTAGCGCCTAGGTGTGCTTTGGGCAGAGAGTAAACTAATCAGTGTGCACATCTCTGACCTAATAGATTGGGAACATGCACTTAAAATAAGCTCTGTGACCCAAGACCCGAGCTCAAATGCTTGTAAACCACCTTTAGATGCCCTGCTAGAGCGTCGCTTCCACCTAAGTGCATATTTCAGTGCCAGGAAATCTGATCTGTGGGTTCTAGACTTTTGGCTAGCACCTCTAATTGACTGAGATGCTTTGTATTGCCTCCTCACAAAGTCGAGATATGATGCCCCTTTCTCCCATTCCACATAACTCACAAGCTGAATATCTCGCGTCTTCTGCGACAGATCCGAGTTATTTTCTTCAGTTTCTGAAGAATACTTTAAGATTCCAGCAGCATTCTCATCTTTTTCTTGCACTGCAGGAGTAGATTTTCCCATTGTTGGCTCTTTCTCTGCTGTATCTGGTTTTGGAGGTGTACATGCCACAGATATAATCTTGAGGCAAGGAAGAATTATGTGCTCTGAAATTGCCGGATGTTTAGCACCCAATTTAATGGAAGAAAATAATAGCTGAAAAACAAGCCGCAGCCTTGCCTCCCAGAATTCATCAGTGAGAGAGCATACTTCTGAAAGTAACAACATCTCTTCACGAGTGGCCAGCGCAATGTCCATGGAACGATGGTGTTCAAGGCAGTACATTATTTTCTTCTGAACCAGATTGTTTAACTCATTCACTGCATTCAGATCACCCTCCGAGAAAGTCCCTAGAGCTGCCCTAGCTTGAGCACGTGCCGTTTTTGGACCTTGGTGAATATTGTTTTCAAACAACTCAGACAAGATACCGGCTGCAACAAGTTGTTTCCTAGATCTTGAATGCTTTGACAGCATTTGAAGAATCTCAAGACATTGAGTGACAAATGTAGTGGCACAACCATAGCAATTGTTTGGGGTCTTGGAGACCAGACATCTTGATGCACCTGATGAAAAATTGGAATTTTTCTGATGGAGGTAACTCATCAGAACTCGGCGAAGCCCCTGCAGTGTTTGTACACTTTTGCTGACAGAATCAAAAGCAGCTTTGCACTTCTCACCATACAGTACACCCAAAAGTGCGATTTTGCGGTTTATTTTGCATGAGGGACCAGGCAAAGATGCCATCATTTGCTGAACAGTGTCCTTGTGCTGTGAATCAATTTCTGTTTCACCAATGCTTGATACTACCTTCAGAAGCGGCTTCTTGAAGCCCAAGAGTTGCTGATATCTCCTGTGAGCGTTTTCAGATTCAGACTCTATAGCAGCCAATCCCCTCTTCATATCATCGTCATTTTGCATATTATCAAATATGAAGCTTGGTTTTGCCATGAAGTTAAACTCAAACCTCCCATACTTGCTATAACCGCACTCGTTGCAAAGGAAAGAATCCAAATTTTCGTAGTTGATGTTGCGGCATTGCCTACACTGATAAGCATTCTCATGGCAGTTATTGCAAATACCATGTTTATCAGTAACAGGTCGACTGCATCGAGGGCATTGCAATGGTTCAAGAGATAACGCCTGAAGATTCTCATAGAAGGAATCCAACTCGATCATGAAGTTACATGCAGTAATAGGAATAGGAAATTCCACCTTCAGTTCAGTTTGGTTAAAGGACAGATTGCAACTCTTGGCACGCTTCCACAGTGACCAGTTGTTTTTAAGCTCTGATAAATCTGAGACAGGTCGATTGTTGTAATACAAGTTTAGGACCTTCACAGATTTTGACTTTCGTGCATCATGAACATTCATGGTCACAGACTGTATTGTATAACTCCCAGTACATTTCACAATGATGCGGTTATCAGTAAACTTTGTCTCAGATTTCAAACTTTCAAGCTTCATTTTGCTATATGGCACATCAGGAGAACTGCAGGCAACACAAGGTTCGCTTTCAAGATAATAACCATCAAATTCCACAAGATTACTCAGAGTACTGTATATACGGGAGTTTGGATGATTGGCAATAAGTTCATTCTGAGAATGCAACGTCTCAAAAATGCACCTTATGACATCAGGGTTCATGCAACGATCAACAAGCTCGTTAATTGCTTGCTTTGCGTTGTTTTCTGGAGCCTTGCCCAGCAACAAGGAGACAAGTTCTGTGTACTCAACAATATTCTGACCATATGCTGGCAGGTATTTAACCTTCTGCAAAAGAGCTGCTAACAGACTTTCTTTGAATGAATGTCTTCCATGATGCCACAAGCCATAAATAACAGACTTTGCTTCAGTGCGAACAGAGCTTGAATTCCATTCTAGCAGAAAGAAATCAATAAACTGCCTCAAGAGATCTCCAGCCTTAGCACTGAAGATATCTACCACCGCTTCCATATCCACGTATGATTTGTCCAAACCAGAATCATGCCCATCTTCACCTTTTTTTTTCTTTTTTGAATCAACCGACTGCGATCCTGATCGGTTTGAGGCTGTCACTACATCACTTGCTTCAGCTTTCAGCACTGAGCTGCTCACATCTTTTCCATGATAAAAGGCCAAATTGAGGAGTTTAAGAATCTGGATAACAGACTCTTCCGAAAAATGGAATATGCCATTCAGTAGAAAAGACAGAAAATCTCCATGCCTGAGACAGTACTTCTGCCAGTTTCGAGGCCGTGATAAAGCAACTTCAGCAATTGTAGAAAGTGACTTCACAATCTTTACACTCCTTTCATACGAAACACTGTTTTCAAAACCACCAGACTTTTCAACATGTTTGTATAGGTTTTTTACTTCATTGGAAAACTGCCATGAATCTCGAACACTGTAGTACTGAGTTCTGCTTCCGCAAAGATGTAAAAACAGCTTTCTAGCATATCTTTTAACAAAACCCGTATGAGGGTTATTAATATAGCTGCACAGAACATCCTGGAAACCATCCAACTTCAAATCTTTAGAAGAAGCATTTCTGTAAACTTTTTCCTTTTCCCCTATTTTCTCTTGTTTTCCAGGTGTAACCAAGGTATAAATTAAGCGAAAAACATTCTCAAGTAGCAGTCTGTGATAGTCCACAAATATATCAGCTCGATGGGCTTTTGCATATGAATCAGAAAAGAAGGGCNTTCCCCTATTTTCTCTTGTTTTCCAGGTGTAACCAAGGTATATATTAAGCGAAAAACATTCTCAAGTAGCAGTCTGTGATAGTCCACAAATATATCAGCTCGATGGGCTTTTGCATATGAATCAGAAAAGAAGGGCGAATAGTTACCCGCAGGGTAATCTCTTCTGACTGTGAGCAAGGCTCCACAACCAGAACCAGAGCCTGATCCACATGCTTCAACATTAGCAGCACGTGACTTAAAAACATGCACTAGCTGCTGAAGTATGTTCATTAGATAGTTAACAAATTCTTGGTTCCTGAGGCAACTGCATGCTCGGACTAACTGAGACGCAAAGTCATCTCTCTCTTGAACATCTAAAGAAGACTGAGAAGCGCATGTAGTGGAGCTCTGGACACTCCTCCGATCATGTACATCTGTACTTGCACCTGATCTTGAACTACTACCATCACTGCCAGGCTGGTGCCAACTTCGAAGCATCAGAGTGAAAAACATAAACACAAGAATCGCAATTTCCCCAAAAGAAGAGCGAGTTGAAGCAGCAAACGGCTTGCTGAGATTGATTTCGCCCAAAAGCCATTTAACTAACTTTTCCAAGCTAATTTCTTCGGGCTTTGAGCTATCCAAGAAGGCTCCACCAATGGCAGATGATAATCGGTAGAACAATTGCATGACAGGTATAGCTTGAACACCTGATGTTTTCTCCATCCATCCACTCAACTCTAGGAGAAACTCGGATATAATTAGAGAGTTTACAGCTCGCTTTGAAGCTGAGATAGAAACAGGATCGGTCACTGAGGCAGAAAACTCAGTAGATTCACCAGGTTCCAAGACATGGATTGAGGGAGTTGAAGCTTGTGGGACACCACTGGCTGTCACCGGAAACATATTAGGAATACCTGCTTCATCTGCAGAGAACTGAATCTCATTTGTGTTTGCACCAAGTGATTCCACTTCTATTGGAATTGCTGTCATGGGATGATCTCGACTGTGTGGCGGTGGTAGACGATCTGCATCTAACACTTCATAGCATGCCTCACATAAATCAAAATCTGGACACACGGTGCAGTGCCACCGTCTTCTCAGTATAGGGACGGTGGAGCAGCCATCACAGCAGTATTGAACAGATGAAGTTATAGAGTCCTCTTCAATCATGACATGCGTATTTCCACCAACAGTTCTGATAGGCACCGGAGGAGTTGTAACATTGTCTACCAAATCATCTGTTGTCAACATTGTTTGCTTTGGGAAAGGAACATGAAGTAATCTTGAGGATATGGCTAGGCTGTAAAGAAAATTAGTTAGCATACTGGTTCACATCTAAGAGAAGAGACTATAAAAACCTAAAGAAGAACACACCTGCTGGATGTTTGCACAGACTCATTAGGAAATAATATAAGTGCTTTCAGTAACTGAACAGCAGGAGCTACACAATGAACCTCTGTATCCTTTCCTTGAGATGCCAAACACTCCGCATAGCTATAGATTAATTCAACGGAGGACATCACAACATTGTTCATAGTTGGTGTATCAAGCGACTCTGACTCCAAAATTCCCCATAGCACTTTCATCAGATTATCAACTACTTCAGAGCCTACAAAACAAACATACCTCATATAAATAAATTCATATCAAAGGAAAACAATAATTATAAGACAAACAGCCACTCCTATTTAACAAAGATAAATGAAACAATTGTGTTTGAACTGCACATGCAAATAGATAGATTGTAGATAATAACAGAAAGAGCATAAGTCAAAAAAAAAAAAAACAGAAAGAGCATATACCATTCATCTCCAGAAAGACAGAGAAATTTGGTTTACGCGTCAAAGCTATTTTAGACACTGCCCGCATCTGAGCATTGAACTCTTCAACAATTGAACCTCCAGAAATGCCCAATCTTGAAGAAAGGATAGAGGTGACCTTGACCACTCCAAGAAGTCGCATGGTGTCTTTGCCCTGTAGCAACAGATAAATCAATGACATAGACAACTGAAAAATTTAAGGTATACCTGCACTCGAAAATAGCCACTGAACATGCGATACTGAATTTGGTAGGTGCATTACCT
Source organism: Heliophila coronopifolia (assembly GCA_900406365.1). Taxonomy (NCBI): domain Eukaryota; kingdom Viridiplantae; phylum Streptophyta; class Magnoliopsida; order Brassicales; family Brassicaceae; genus Heliophila; species Heliophila coronopifolia. The sequence continues at coordinate 8,125 of OVAW01000288.1, read as the reverse complement.
GGTAATATATCTCTTTTCTGGGAAAGACAGATTGCAGAACACGGCAAGCTGCAGTTTGTAACAGAGTTTCTCTATCACTTTCAAAAATTGTCTCCAGAAGCTGTTTGCATTTGAGTTCGTTAAGCTCCACTTCTTGCCGTGGCCTACAAACTGAATAAAAGATTGATAGGAGTTTAAGACCATCTGCAATAACTTGCTCCTCAATAGAAGCAGACTGTGCCAACGCTCTCTTTTTAGTAGAGCCTGGAAGAAGCAAACCATGACCAAGCACACGAGCTTCCATATCTAGCACAGCATCCATTTTCTCTTTCCAGCCAAATTCATCTTTAGCTCGACCATATACTTCAAGCGAGTCTATTCTGGGTAGTGCAGTCCCACTAGTAGTCGGCCCCACAGAGATTACAACATCTTCATCAGCTAGAAGTGATTCAGCCACTGTAAGTGGGATGTCATACCAACACCTCATGCCCTCATCCAACTTAATCGATCTCTGAAAAATGGTCACTTCTGAAGGTATAGAGCTTGCTGATGTAGTACCCACATGTATTCGGATGCCAACCATAACAATGTCAGGGTTTGGATTGGAGACTGATATCTGAAAGAGAGAAGAAGATTAGTTAACTAAGATTCCTTAAGGGATCCTGAATCATGGACACAAGCCACCCATATCATCATTTAAGCATACAGTCGATATACTCCTAAAAGTTCAAATAAACATAGGAAACAGACAAATTTATCAAGAAAAAATCACTGGGGAAATCCAATCATACCTTGAAGCCCATGGGACTGGGGCCCTCAATAAATCCATCCTCAGATGCCAAGGTCTGTTTTGCTCCCTCGGAGTCTCCATTTCTAATAGCATCACTACTGAGTCTCACATCTGCTGTAATGCAAAATGCCTTCTCAAAGAAATCCAAGGGAAACTCCGGCTTTGAACCAGCATAGACTTTGTTGTCAAGTATTTTAGAACCCAACTTTTTAACTTTTTCAGCAGTGAAATTTGAGTCAGTATCAACTCCAATCCGAACATGAGAATAAATCTGAAGGCTGCCATCATCATGCAGAACAAGACAGTGAACAGTGTCCTTTGACAAAGGTTTGTATGCTGTTATTCCAACCATAGGGGAAGATGATCCTGTTGGATGACGGAGATTCTGTGCACATACCCCACCACCCCTCAGGGACACAACTAAAGCAGTATTTGACTTCATGCTGGAGAAACAAATAAATAACCCACTGCCACCCAACAACTCTTTCCAACGATGCAGTCCAGCCACCCTCTGTTGACAATCTGATTCTTCCTCAAACGTTGCAGATGTCTCAGTTAAGGATTTTGCATCTGAGCTGAGTCGACCCACGAAAGAATTTCCATCATGATAAGATATGAAAAGCAGTCGATATGTTGGAGAGAAATAGACAGAAGAACCCTTTTCGGTGACATCCTTTCCCATAATCTGAACAATTTCCTTAAGTGGTGTTGCGCCTGCATTTCCACCCCAAGAAAGTTCAAACCTGTACAAAATCCCTTGTTCTGAAAGAACAAGAAGGAAAACCCTCCCACGAGAAGAAACAAAGAGGGTAGCATCCACAATCATGTCATTTGGCAAGGTGTAGTACTGTGCTGGACTGATGCTATCCTGGGATAGATCATATATCTTCACAAATTTGTTTGTAATGACCATTAACTGAACCTGTGAACCAGGAACCCAGTCTATACGCCTGATGTATGCACCCTGCAGGGCAAGCTCGACAGCAAGCCTGTCAATGACTTCACCTCGATGATTCAAAGAAAGTATCTGGCAGTCTTCAAGGCCTGCAACAGCAAGATAATTCTCCACAACGGGGTTGAAAGCAAGATGCACAATCTCAAAACGAACAATATTCCTGGAAAGCGGTTTAACATTGGCTTTGTCTGCATTTATGGGCACAACTGTGGTTTGTCCTATTAGTGGTCCAACATCAAATATAGCAACTTTATCACCTTCTCCAACTGCAAGGCGGCCCCGAACACTAACACTCAGGAGAGACTTGACAAGGGAACCACTGGCTAACAGAGATTTAAGCTCCTTTGAATTAGCATAGTCAGTTTTTATTTTCAAGTCAAGTGACCCACTTTTATATGCTTTTTTCAGCTGCAAAAGATCTGTGTCAAATGAAAGAACCATGTCTTTCCCGACATTGACCTGCTTATCTTTCGAAAGACCAGAATCTCTTTTGCTAGTGATAGACGGAAGCAAAGAAGAGAAAAGCCCAAGCAATCGGTCCTCTATGCCAAGCTCTTCTAGTAGCAGTGACGTCTTATATTGAGTTTCCTTAGGGATAGATAACACAATTTGATTTTCCTCCCCGAAACCATCTTCTTCCACATCTGTATCGCTTTCTGCAAGCTGATCTACATCTTCAGACAAGGGTAAAAAGGATTGGAAATTATCTGTACCACGAGCTGGAGCGCTTCCAATGGCACTGAATGTGCGTGGCTTCAAGCACTGGCAGCTGCTTCCCCTGACACATCCAGCCCCACAGTCACAGAAAAACCGACTTGATCGTGAATAAACAACACGGTGACCCCGGTGGCAAACTTTTGCGCAGACAGAACAGCAACCTTTGGACACAGTAAGGTCACATGTATAACAAAAATACCAGTGTTGTTCCATGAAATTACTGCCACTGGAAGTAAAAGTGCAGACTTTTGAGGCAAGGTATTTCTCACTGTTGGCATCTTCTTCATCTTCCTTGTCTAAGCTGGCCACTTCACCATCAGATGTTCCATCATCTTCATCTTCATCAACAGAAGTAACATCGCATTCAAGTGATAGTGAGCTTCCTTCCTGATCCATGGGGAGAGCTAATGTTTCAGATTTTTTCACTGTTCCTGCAAGTTTTGGGATCGAAGGACCTGTTGCAGCTTTATTGCTTGCTACGGACTTTCCAGACAAACTCGTTCCATGACTTGGAGAACGGTTGCTCAACAAGGTGCCTATCACACCAAATAGAAACTTCAAACCAGGAAGCAACTTCACATCAGCAGCAAGCTTCTCCATCAGCAGTATGGTTCTCTTTAAAACCATCTTCATCAGGTTGTCTTCCCTTGCAAGTTGAAGAACAAAATGAAAATATGACATGGCAATGTCGATATCAAATGAGAGAAAGGCGGTATCGAAGGAAATCAGCATGGCCTCAAATAAATGATTCTGTAAGTCTGTGGTCTGTAGGTCGTTAGTAGATGACACAAGACAATTAATAAAACTCATTGCTGCTTCTCTGAAAGGAAGAGAATTTCCTTTTGCAGTCTTTTTCCCATCTATTTCCTCAACGAAGGAACCCAACAGCCTTCTCTCCAGCCATCCAGACAAAGTTATCAAATCCATGTCAATAAACTTTTGCTGTACACTTTTCCTGAGATCAGGGGATAGAGCCACAGACAAGAGGTCAACAAGGAAGTTGAGTACTTTTACGTTTACTAGTTCTGAGGAACAGTAATCCAATGAGTCAATAAAAACAGACAGATCTCCACGTTGTAATTGATATAATTCCCTGGTGTGCTCAGAGACTACATCTACACCAAGATAAAATTTGAAGATATTAGATTTTGAAGAATCCTTGCTTAGGCCATCCATAACATCTATAACATTGCTGATCACCCCTTCAAGCACATTGCTTCTATCTATTTGCTCAGCACTGATATCTCTTACAAACCCCTCCATGTCTTTCATCAGGAACAACTCCGTCAAATCTGGAAGCTCCAACAGGGCACATATATTTTGATGGATCTCCTCGCATTTTCCATGAAAGCTTTCGAATACCTGATCAAACTTAATAATCATTATTGAGTTCAGTATCTGATGAAGCACACGAGAATCTGCCCCAAAAATTTCCTTTGAGTTGCCCAGCTTGAGTAAGCCATCTATTGTCAGTACAATGCATCTTATGCTTAGAATACATGAAAGAAGAACCGCACTAGACGCTTGAAGACTAGTGGGAAACCCATGTAGCATACATTCCCAAAGAACTTTCCATAAAACACCCGAACTTCTTCCATCACCCAGAGCATCCAGTTTTGACAGATAAAAAATGCATTGAAGATGGAGAGAATTGTCATCAATCTTCTCATATTCAGCTTGGAAACTTTTACCACATTGAGTATGCTTGAGAAGTAGGAGAGAAGGCGGACAATGACCATGATGATTCCAAGTACTGAAAGTTGCAAGGAAAGCTTTCCTATACACTTGTAAATATTTGCTAACCAATGATGAAAGCATCCTCAGCAATTCTGCAATGTCACCAGTCTCCATCAAACAAGAGAGTACGCCTTCTGCAGCAGTAATATACTTGGTGTCAACAGATGTGCAATCCCTCCAAAAGGGATCGACTTTAGAACATGAATTTTTCTTGCAATAACCCCAGATGCCACCATTAACAAAATACAACAGAAGAGAGAGCCAAGATCCTTCACGGATAAAATCCCAACCCAAATCTTCAACCACATGCTCAGGTGCTGCATGGAGCTTATTTAAAACACCAACCAGAATGTTTCTCAACTCTATAGTCTTACCAACAACATTGGAATCGCCTAAAAGCAAATGACTAGTGTAGATGAGATCCACACTGCTAGATATGTCCAGATTCTCATAATTAACATGCAGTGAAGGCTGACAATCTAAAGCAAAGTTAATACGAGCAATATCCCAAGAAAGAATGAACATGTATCTTTCCACTATCAGGTCTTCAACTTTTCCTGCCTTTTTCCCCTTCCACAACCCCAAAACTCGGGACAAACTTGCAGATAAATCTCCATAATCCAAGTTTAGGGTTTTGGTAGCAGACACATCAGTCTGAAATGTAGGAGGATGAGGAGAAAAGTCAATCATTTGACTCATTAGATGGTTGACAGACTCCTCTTCAGCCCATGACTTAATTATGCCCTTTGCTACAAGAGACGCCCAGGAAGATAAATGATCACCAACAGTTTCATGAAAATTACTACCACAGCTACGAACTTCCCTCAGTTTAGACCTTAGACCTACCATTAACGATGCTGGGCATAAGCTTGGATGCAACAACATATGGTGCAACAGCACTAACAGCCTAGATATCAGCATTGCCCAACAGGACAGCTGAGGACCATCACATATTCCTGACGGGGTATCAACTTTTTGCAGACACGAAGCAATAAGATTTGAGAATTTTGCCTTCTCTGCTTCATTTGATAAATGGAAAGCCATAAGAAGAATCTCAATATGGAAAGCAGAGGGAAGACACGCAGTCAACTCCTTGAAACTCGAACCTTCAGCAGATATTCCTCTTGCTCTCTCGGCAATAAAACTAACAAAACCATCATAAACTTTAGCTCTCAGCTGTGCCCCAGCCAAGCCCGGCCTACAAAGAAGAGTGTGAGCCAACAGTGCCAGAGTCTTATCATTATAGTTAAAGTCACCATTTTCAACAGCAAGAATTTTCTGAAAAAGGTAGATCTCAAGAGAATCAGAAAGTGCATGGCTTCTCACAAGATTGAGTAGCAGCTCAAATGTAACTTGTCCAGGTTTTCCTTCATCTTGGAGCATGCAACCACCATCAGAAGTCTTGTCCTCAACAATACAACCTACTATATTGAGCAGGATATCAATGTGACAAGTGTCAAGCTTTTTGCATCCATCTTCATATAAACTAGGAACCCATTCCTTACAAAAAATGCACGTTCTAAGAAAGTTCAACAGTTCCTTTGCAGCTTGCAGTGGTAAATTACTGCTGATAGCAACAGATGGTTGATCGTTTGGTTCTATGGAGCATAAAGAACGGCTACCTTCAGAAAACAAGTTACCAAACAGGGCTTCATCGTCATGAGAAATTTGGCTTTCAACTTCAGCAAAACTGTTGGATCTTAGACTCGAATATGTTCTCTCCACTTTTGGTCGTAATTTTATTCCTTCGCGATGAAGGAAATACACAAGATGAAAGAGGTTGTCCATCCACCGACTTGATGAAGGAAATATCACTCTCATTATATCCTCGACCGTGAAGCACTTGAGCAGTGGGATCTTCTCTTGGCGGATATGGAAATAAACAGAATCAACAGAGAAATTGGCATTGTCATAGTTGACTTCTGACTCTAAACTTCTCAGATCTTGGATATGGTATGGTTGTCGCTTGAGATCTTGAATGAGTCTCAATGTATAGATGACAGACCTAGGGAAGAAAGCAAGTGGAGGTATCGAATTACAAGAGGACACATCATATCTCCACACTGAGGCATCTAGGTTGCTCACAATAGAAGCCGATAGACATGCCTGGACATTCTGATAAACACTACTCTTGCCAAAAATGAGTTGGACAAGATTAAGAAATCCTTCTGCCAGCGCTAGAGAAAGACTCTCAATATTACCTTCTGTAGCAGTGTGGTTAGTGAATTCAGAGAAAACCCTAAACAGGTCCGGAAAAGCATCTGTAAATGAAGCTACTGCTTGTAACAATGACCCGTCATTTTCTATACTTAGAACATCTTTGGAGAGAGTTCCAAGCAGCTTCAGAATTCTTAGACAGAAGGACAATTTATCAAGGAAAGCTTGATCAACCGTCTTCTCGTCTAACACACTTGGCAGTTGAATAAGCTCTTTGCAGACCATAATCAGACGACAAACAGAGCCAAGGTGAACAACTGCGAGGTGTTGAATCAAGGGATTCAAGTTTCCACAGTCTTGATGAAAAGAGGGTGTGACTTCTGACTGAGTCTGGACATCAGATTCAATACATTCGGACATCAGCGTAATAAGAAGCCGGTCAACAGGCTTCTCTTCATTTGAGCACCTGCCCCCTGCTTGATATGTCAAAGAGTATAAGTATCACCAGACACATGTGAAGTAAGATGATATAATGCCGAGTAGATTGGTAACAAAAATACCTTGAAAGGTACATTTCAGAAGGCTATATAAATCCATGTCATCATGCTCGGCAGAAAATGTTGGCCACAGTTCTGAAGCTTCAGCAGGAGAGATAGCTGGCAATATATCATACTGCTTCTCACTTCCATCAAAAGAAGCAATCTCCAAAAGTATTTCCATGTTTATCTGATTCAAACAAGCATTTGGAGAAATGACTAACAGAGTCAAGATTGATAGAAGTTAAGTAAGAAGAGTTGCAAATGGAAGTAGACTGTAACCCCACATATCCCCATGGAAAAGCTAAACGAAGTCATGCTAATGTGTACAATGTGACTAATTTCTACGGTGCAACATCGAAACCTAACCACCAGAGTCAAACCTAATAAAGACTTATAAATTGAGTTCAAACGCCTTATCAACAAAAAACGAACGCAGTAAAATAATTTCTATAGAAGGTATGTCTATGCTAAAACAGGATACTTATCATAGACATACACAGTGTCTCAAAGAAGACCAATAGAGAGACTTTCAAATCAAGAAAAAAGAGAGAACAACATCCAACTTTTAAAGACTTCTCTGTCGAATCTCTATCACAAATTGAAGTAATGAATGTGGGTACCACAGCAGGACATTTACAGAATAAAGAACAAACCTCCGTTTTCAGAACATATTGTTTGAAGTTTGACTTCTCCAAGAAGCTGAGAGAGAATTCCATCACCTCCTGGATGATACCCAAAACTATAGGTTCGAGTTGGTCCACTGAGATACACCCAAAAAAAAAAAACCAATAGATCAGTCAAGAAAGTGATTAGAGGTCTTCACCGTTTACTGCTTAATCCGAAAAATAACAAGTAACAGTCCTCAGAAAGTTGAGTATAATAAAATCAATCGGCAGGTAATTCATAGCGACCTAAACCTCGATTTAACTACTCAGTATGAAGTTAGTACCTGATAGAGATCGCGATAGTAGAAGGATCGCCTGAGATATAGAAACAAGGGCTTGAACCTGCGAATCCGACCAGGTCTCAAACCGCAGTTTAGCGGAGGATTCATCATCTCCGCCGATCGGAGCGATGGACCAGCGAAGGAGGTGATAGAAAGAGTGGAGACCACGCTTGACGGAATCATCGGAACGTATACGTTGAGAAAAAAGATCTGCAGATGCCGACGACAACGAGGGAAGGCCAGTCTCGTCGAAGAGAAATCGACAGAGATTCGCCAAGTCAGCTGCCATCTCTGGCGAAGGGGGG
>OVAW01000286.1:0-17629 GCA_900406365.1 Heliophila coronopifolia | reverse complement strand
TCTTGGATCATAGATACTGGTGCCACTCACCATGTTTCTTAGACAATTATTATTTTTAACAATTACTATTTCCAATCATCAACCGAGAATTAAAATGGAATTCTGGTAATTAAAGTTACAAACTAAATATTTAAACACTATCATGACATTTTCTTTAAAAATAATAAGATGCAATTAGAAAAACTTTTCTACATGTCACTATTTTAATATTATTTATTTTCGTCCGAATAAGCTTAAATTGCCCCCAAAAATTTATGTATGTTTTTTAGATTTTTCTTAAAAAAAAGTATTTAACTTGAGACCTTGTACAACCGGTCTATTTGTACGTGCCAAAATAAGACCCAAATTTCAATATATATGTTATATTGCAGAAAGGGAGTTTAATCAAAGTGTGAAACAATAAGTACATATCCATAAGGACCAAATATTTACAACAATTGAAGTTTCTAATTTTTTCTAACATCATAAAACAAAATGTGAGAAGAACTTTACAACAAAACAGAGGACTACAATAACTTGGGGGAGCCAGTGTTATGGTTGGCTTCAGGAGTAGATATAATAGAGCTACTAGCTTCTGAGGTGTACTGGCTTGTGACTTGTGAAGTCCTCTTGGTCGGCACGAGAGGATTGCTTTCTTCTTCATCGACTATTGGGGGTCGGTCCAAGTCATTGCCTTTGAAAACCGGATGGACATAAGCATCTTTCAGATATGCCTTGAGGTTTAGATTCGGTTCAGTAGCTTTTTCTAGTGTATCCTTCACCATTGCTTCCTGTTAATGCAGCCAGTCCCATAAAAATCAGTTGAAACAAGTAAAAAAAACACGATTTTTTTTAAAAATCGCAAATTTAAACACAAACGTGTTACGTGGTACAAAATAATAATGAAGTTGATTCAGAAAAATAATGCACAAAAAATCTAGTTTAAAATTGCATATTTCTATCAAAAAAATTTCAGATTTTTTTTTCAAAATATTAAAATATCCCTCAAAAGTTTCAAGATTTTCATTGGCAGCGATGGCGGTTGGAATCTTTCCCACAAATGGATTTTCACCATAAAAAAATTGGAATTTTTTTTAATATATGTTTTTGGGGCGTAAATACGATTAAAAAAAAAAAATTAAACGTAAGTTTTTTTTTTTTTCAACAGCTTGATATAAAATTAGAAAGGCTCAATGAGCCAAACTGGCGATACAGAGTTTACGAATTTAACGTAAGTTTACAATTTCCGAAGTTGACTTTTTCGTTCATTATTTTCACAAGTCAACTATAAGTTCATGTTTATTTTTTTTGTCATTTAACAAATTCGTTTAAAATTTACAATTTTAAAAAACTTAAATGTTTGTTTTTTAATATAAGGAGGTTTTGATGGATATGGTGGGGGCATGAGATTTGACTGACCTGCAAGGGGAATTTGGAGAAAGCGGATTCAAACCGTCCGGTGCAGTATCGGTTAAACCAGATGGTCAAGATAGGTTGAGGAAGAAGCAAAGGTGTTACTTTTGCAAGTTTCTTTGTACTTAGTAAACCCATCATTAATAGCTGTGATATTATCATACATATGATCAAACGTCTATGCACATCTGGCCAGTATCTTGCACCACTTTCATATTTCTGGTCGTAGACATTTATAACCTTGCAATGGCAGAGAAGGTAGAATCAAGATTTCAAGATAGTTGCATACATATCTAACACGAATATGTGGGTTTAAAAGACGTAATTATACCCCGTAAAAATCGGGTTCACTCCAACTTTGGACCTCGTAATTCTATTTCTTGAACTATTAATTCCATCACAAAACCACAGAAACTTTTATTTGGAGCTTAATTGCCCATTAGTAACCGCAACCATTTTTATTAGTGATTTAAGCGCTACTTAAAGCAGTACCAATAAAGCAACAAATAACTATTGACACTTTTGAGTAAGTTACTTTGTTGGGTTTACGGGCTGCTTTTAACAAACACTTAAATCACTAATAAAAACGATTACTATTATTAACGAGTAATTAAACTCGCAATTAAATATAACGACGAAATCCAAAATTGAGGTAAAACCAATTCTATGGGCTATAATTGAAAGGGGAAAATAAAATTATTCCTATTTAAAAGATTTCTTTGATATCTTTAGCTTTAAGGTACCTGATGCCGGAAAACAATGTAGGAGAAAGCGAAGAAGACAATAATGAATGGAAGAAGAATGGGTGCAACAGCAGCGTAGACAAGTCCTAGTAAGAAATAGAACTGAATCCGAGGTTCAGATGTTGCGAAATCCAGATGACCTGGATCCATAGCTTGCTGCTTGTCTTGTTCTGTCTTAACCAAGAAGGTATTTTTGAGATGAAAAGTGACTAATGGAACAAGTCTGAGTATCTCGGCGGCAATGCCAGCCCAGCCATCAACCATGACATAAGTGATGAAAAATGTAGCTTTCATTGGGATTGAAACACCAACTGTTTTTGGGATCCTAATTTAAGAGAGAAAGATGTCTGAAAAGATTAATCTTTTATGTATTGGAAATTTAACACAATAGCGGGAAAATGATGAAAAACAACACAAACTTTCAAAAGAGCAAATTTTAATACAAAATTTGTTAAGTGGCAAAAAGATTAAAAAAGTTTATTAGTTGCCAAATAATGCACAACAAAAGAACAACAAAACTGTATTTTATTTTATTTTATTTTGCCACTTGACAAATGCTGTCTTTTAAATCATTTTCCGCAATGAGAGAAGCCACAAGTACTTACTCGGTTGGAGGTTGCTCGAGGAAAGATTTAAGCTGCTGAAATGCTGTCCCGGTAATAATGCTTCCAAGAAAGACATTGACAATAATGAACCAGAAATACTTATCAGCCGATCTTCTATCTAAATAGGAAAGCGAAGTATATCCTTCAATTTGAGACATAGTCATCAGAAGTGTCGGAAGTATGATGAGAAATATCTTTAAGGCTATTCCTGGAAGAAATCCTTGAATAACGGACTTCACAGTCTTCCTGTAGATGAACAATAAATGAATAGAATACATGAAAAAAAAAGATTAAGCAGTGGATAAGTGAATGGAATGAGTGATCAAGTTCAAAGGCAACAAATGAACTAGAGTTATCAAATGGGCTGGATCCACGGGCTACGTCCAACCCATACTTCAACGGGGATGGTCAGGGACTTAGGATTGTTAGCCTAGGTATAATCCATTCATTTGGATGGTTGCCCATATTGTCCGCGGGTTTTTGTGGGCGGACGGCTTTGACCCAATTTATCCCACATGACAGCTTAGTAGCTTTACCTGCCTGATAGCCCAAGTTTTATAGTCAGCTCATTAGCCGCAGCATGCCCAACCTATCATCACCCACACCCATAACCATTTCTTTTCATATAACAAAAAAAAAGAAAGAATCCGCGGACAGACCCTATAAGTCTTGAATTTTATTTATTTATTTTGCACAGTAAGCCCAATCGACTTTGACCCAATCCGCCCACACGATAGCTTAACCACCCGATATCCTAAGTCTTAAAATCCGCCCGTTAACTTAGTTTGCCTGTTAGCTGCAGCCCGCCCAACACACAAACATTTTTTCATATAGCAAAAAATAAACAAGCCTGCAGTTGTTGTCGGGCAGAGAGATTTTGGACTGCCAGCTCGCTCCGCCTATTTGCCAACGGGAACATTTTCAATCCCCAACAAATTTCTGTTAATCATCTAGAAATGGGGACTTACATGTCTATTAAGGGCTTCAAGAAAGGGAGAACTTTTNTATTAAGGGCTTCAAGAAAGGGAGAACTTTTTGGATCCCTTCAAGGTTAGCAAGAGACTGAACAAATGCTATAGGAATCATGAAAAAGAAAATAAGAAGAAACAATGCAATTGTTGTGAGCAATCTTCTTATTGAGAGCTCAACATACGGAATAGCAAGATTATCCCAGTAAACATCGCGCGGTTCAGGAGCCAAGTCTGTCAGCCATTTAATGGGATTATGACATTGTTGTGTTTGAGCGCAAACAGCTGTTCCCCACCGCGATTTAAAGGAAACAAATGCTGCCGGAACTATAGCCTTAGGATCGTTCATGAGCTTTTCTCTTTCTGCAGCCTCCTGTTATGTAAAATATTAAGTATGCATTTATGATAAAGATGAAATTGTCAGCAGAAGACTATTTATATAATTGCATACAATTTTAGCATGATCCTCAATCTTGGAAGAATAGAAGTCAATTGCATCAACTGTAGTTCCCCAAAAACCTCCGTAACCTGTCTATATAATACATTAAATAACTGCCGAAGAGATTTTGATATCATGATAAGCTTATACGTATCCGAGAAGACGTTGGGGTAGTTTTGTAAATAGAGAAGGTCGGTTATAGGGTTAATTGAATCTAAAAGTAAGGTCAGTAGTCTTTAAGTGAGGTATGCTTATATTGTGTTCTTGCTAAGTGCTCGATCCTAGTATGTGATAGGTTCAGGGAGGAAATCGAGTACCTGGATCGTATCATAAGCATGAAATCTACAGAGTCATTTTGCAAAAGTTAAATTAGTCTTGCAACATCAAGTACCTTTGTTGTTGGCCTCTTTGACGGCTTCCTCTCGTATTTATTTTCGTAGTAAGTCAACCAATTCTGCAAAACTTTTCTTTGTGCGACTAAATTTGCAAGTTCATTTGCATTGTACACAACCTGGAAATATCAAATACAAAAAAATATGAAATGATTAAATTGCAAATGTTCATAAATTTTACATTCAGTCAGGTAAATAGAGAGATACCTGATGGCAAAGATAATGATCTGGATGATTTACACAAAAGAAGTGCTCCACATGCTCGTTTACTGATTCATCAGGATCTGGAGGAACATTTCTCACTAGTACCTACAAAAGCATAAATGGAAATACTTATATTTCTAAAAACTACAAAATATCAGAATAATTTATGCTGGCCTCAGCTGATATTAGTGATATATCTATCTATGGTGGTCACAGCTGATGTGATCACAAAGCATGCCCGGTCCTAAGCCATGCCTAAAGAAACATTTTCTTTAGCCCCCAAATTTAATCCTAACTTTTTTTAATGTAGGCCCACAAATTTTATAAAATATTATTTTTGGCCCCAAATTTCTATATAACAATTTTTTATATAAATATTTTATCTGTAGCTGGGTCGGGCCTGTCACTAAGAACCATTTTCAATAAAGAATACTGAGAACCATCATTCCAAAGTAATATATGTTTGAATGATTTTTTATTCAAAGCTGTATTTGATGAAATGTGAAGTTGGCAAGGAAAAGAGAAGTTTCTACATAACAGTACAAGTTAGGCCCCATTTTATTTTTATTAGGTATTTTTTTTTTTTTTTTTACAATTAGCCCTAATTAGTTTCTCCTCAACTGGAGACACCCGGGTTCGAACCCTGGTCAAGGTGTAGAAGAAATAGAGGTGACAACCATTTATGCCACTTGATCTTCCACATTTTTATTAGATTTAGACCCCATTTTTTTAAATATTTTTAAAGAAACTGGCCCCCAAAGTTTAGTTTTGTTCCTGGCCTCAACAGTTTAGAAATTTCAGGACCAGCCCTGGTACATATAAGTAAAAATGATGGAATAGCTCACGGTGAATTGATCAGGACGACGAGTTTCAGATGCTAGATGTCTCAATCTCATAATAGCCACAGTCTTGTATTCCACATATAATATGTAACAAGTCCAGAATGTGAACGTGTATGTCATAGCTAAATGTGCCCAAAACCTGGAATTAAAAAAATTGACGATAAACATATCAACAGGTGTAATTTGGCAGGTAGTAGTAACATATCCCCTGAACAGAAAGAAAGCACTGTTGAATTATGCGGAAATATATACCTCCGAGATCCTGGTGGAACATTCGATATTGAAAGCTTATCAACGTTACTGAATGTTAAGTCATTGATATTTTCTAGTGTTTCTCCTGTGCAATTGACAGGAACCAAAACTCCAAAAGCTAGTAGTGTTATTGGGATAAACATTTTCAATCTGCAATTCAACAAAACAAGGAATCAGCCGGACCATGTCAAGAGAATGCAGCTGAGATAATAAACACGAATAGATAGACTGAAGCGATTCCAAAACATGCTTGTGCCGTTGGACAAATTTTTTAAAAAGGCGCCCTAACATATCATATATATATATGTATACAAAAACAATTTGGTCAACAAATTTTTAATAATATGTTGCGGACAATCTTAAATTTTTCTCCTAGAGCCCCGAAAGTAATTTGTATTCGTGTGTATGTTTTTTTTGGATTCATCTTTACATTTATATAAAAAACCTCTCTAATTAATCTTTTAAAATATTATTTTTATAACTAAAATAAAATTTAATCTAATTAAATATTTATTTTATTTTATTTCAATGAATTTTTGTTAAAAAAATTAGGGTCCTTTTTGCTTGTGGGCCCTGGGGAGAGTGCCAATTTGCCCCTACACTAAAGCCGGCCCTGCTTGTTTTCACTAGAATGTGTTATTGAGGAAAAAGGAAAGATTCAATGGAATCTATGGGAATCAAAAGAAATTACCCAAGAAGGTAAATGCGGATATATACAGCAGAATCAAGCCCTGCATGTTCGATGAGCTCGGGTTCAGGCATTCTAAGAGCTGCAGGCATCCAATTCAGAAACTTCACATATGTTGTCCAGTCTAAATTGACAAATCTTGTCATAAGTCCTCTGGAACGCGTTGGGCTACCTCGTATCCCTTTAAGATACCATTTAGGGAAGTAAACTCTATCATTTACTGGCTGAAGCCTCAATACAGCAAATGCAACAAGAAAAGAAAGTGCAGACAAGAGATTTATAGCTGCAGAAAAACCAATATCTTGTACTGAAGCCATCTCCTTAACTCTGTTTCACAGATCACAACAAAAATGTAAGTCTATTGAGTAGAGCCAGAAGAAGCTTTTGCCAAGTTTTTTAAAAGTATCTCTATTAGATTTAGGTAAAAAGTGTCAAATGGGCGGCCCCGGCCCGCACTGCGGCGGTGTGGTCATGGTGACAAAAATTTAGGCCCCAAATTGACCGCTGGCTAAGCGGGCGGGCGCCCGCGGTTATGCGGTTTAGCCCATATTGTCCGCCCATATAACCTGCATATAATTAATTAATATCCCGCCTGCCCACCTGTCTGCCTGAACCCTATTTGTTTGTTTCATTAAGGAGTTAATGTTTTATTTATGTATTAATTATTTATGTTTTGGAAAAAGAAATATCAAAAATTTCGGGCCGGCCGCGGACAATAGATCTAGGAAAAGCCTGTGGAAAAACTTGCAGAAAATCCCATGAGCGACCCCGCAGTCATCGCTAGACCGCGGACGGACTTCACCTTTCCCTACGGGCTAAGCTAGCCCGCGAGCCTTTCCCTAAAAGGACTAGCTGCCCATTTGACAATTATAGATTTAGCCCCATTTTTTTATATATATTTAAAAAGTAGACCCAAATTTTTTTTTTTAATGGTTTCTGGACCAGCCGTCTCTAGATTGTTGAAAAAAAAAAAAAAATGAAGATGAGGAAAGATCCGTCCTAAGAGCTAAGTGGTACAAGATTCATAGGGTTTAGACATGTTTCTATAGATCAAAAGAAAAATAAATCTTACCTGAGAGGGAGATGGAGATTAGATTTTTCTGACTGTTTCCCGAGAAAAACAGAATTGGAGTTTGGAAGGAAAAAGTGTCAGAAACGGAATTTCCGGGGAAAGAGGAGAACAAGAGAGAAAATTGCGCCCTGAAATCGTGGGGTTGGAGATTTCTGTGAATCTAATATCTGAATCAACCATGGATATCGAAGAATAAGATCCACCATTCGTTCTCCATCTCCAAAGAGATTTCATCTCCCTTCTCTGATTCTCCGAATTTTCTGCTTGTTCCCTCCAAAATCGAAACAGTGTTTTACGGTGTTTTATATGTGTACGGAATTTTTCAAATGGGTTGACTTTTTTTTTTTCCTCTCTTTTGTCATCATTAGCAGTAAAATGCCGATCGTAGTATAGTAGAACTCGCAATGCTAAAGTCACTAATGGTGTATTCTAAATCATTAGACAGACCAAATGAAATTTAAATTTTGAGTTTCAATTTACCAATAGTTGGCATATTTTTCCAAATAAAAATATCATTTTTATATTATATATACGATTAATACTGTAAAATGGGCGGACGGGTCGCCCGCCGCAGTTTTTTTTAAGCCTGCAAGCTAAATGGATGATGAATTCTTAGGCCATGTGAGTTTGCGGTCAAAAACGTGTAAAACTATATCCGCACCGCCCTGACATGGCCGGCCGCGGGTTGGACCGCAACCCGCAATTTTTTTTTTTTTTTAAATATGCAATTTTTTTTTTCTAAAATCTGTAAGATATCCAAAATAAAATTATTTCGAGTGGGTGTTATGTTTGGGCGAACCTTGTGATTTGGGCGGGTGTTTGGGCTTTTAGAAATGGTTGGCAGATTTGGACTAAAACTGCTAGTCCGTTGGCACCTTTCTGCATAGCCCACTGACGAATATGGATAGACATCCAAAAGTCCGTTTTAATTTTTATTATTTTTTTTTTTGTGGGCGAAAAATCCACGTTTATACAGTTTGTTTCCCACCTGGGTTAGAACAGTATTGATACCAAATTTGGAACATTACCCAAAGTTGAACATTGGTGATTCCCTTTGACCAAAAATTTTTATATATACGAGTAATTCTTTTTTTGTCTATCGTATGTGCTATGTGCTTTGTGCAGAGACATTTAACTATTAAAAACAAAGTTTTGTGATAATCTATCATGTGATAATCAAAATCACAGCTTCAAGACAAGGAAATCAATTAGTTCAGGACTGTTCGCACCGACCAATCTCTCCTCTCTTCAACATTGCAAAACCTTTCATCGACTCACTCCAAATATGTTTTCTGCATTCCACTGTCTGAATGTTCAAAAGATCAATACTACTCTTGCAGTCAAGTTAAGAAACCGTGACCGGGATCTCAGTCACACACATTCGACTAGTCAGTCTAATAAGCTCCTTAGTCTCATCATCCATCTCTACATTATCCTTCTCCATCCGTTCCTCAACTATAAGCGCCATTTCGCCTGCTTTCGCATAAGTCCGTAACAACGAATTGTATAGCTGAGTATTCACATGACCAGCTTTTTTAAGTATAGTCATTAGCTTCTCTCCTCCTTTTACATCTCCTTGTTCCTCAAGCTCCTTACATACTCCTTTAACTAATCTTACATTCACTGTCCATTTCTTCACTGAATCAATGGCTTTTTCGAAACAGTTAAAGACTTTATCCATGTCTTTATGCTTTAAATAAGCCCATGTGAGAATCTCCCATGTAGAGTAGCTTGGATTTATCCCTTTCTCGATGATTCGGTTGTAAAACTTCTCTCCTAGAAGAATCTCGTCTCTGTTCATGTACTCGGCGAGGATTAGATTTGGGATTCTAGCATCTCCTGTTCCGGAAACAGACTCCCATTCATCGTAGAGTTCTTTAGCTTGCTCGAATTCTCCGAGCTTTATAATTGCAGATATCATGCTCAGATATTCCGCATCATTCATTTTCTTGAAACTTGACTTAATCTTCTTCCAAGTTAAGTTGACTCCATCTTTGTCACCCAAGTTACCATGTAGACTTATGAGAGAAGCATAGGCTACTCGGGTTTTCTTCGAAACTAACTTCTCCATCTCCTTCAAAGCAAGTTTCGCCTTTTCAAGATTATCCGTCTTGTAGTATAAATTCGTTAACACACTATAAGTCACCCAGTCTGGATTCAGCTTTGCTTCCTTCACCTTGAGATAAACTTTTTCCGCAGCTTCGACATCATTTCCAGACGCAAAAGCAGTCAGCCATAGATTATATGTAACTATATCAGGCGATGTTTTGGTTTTCAACTCCTTAATCAGCTCAGGGACTTTCTCAAACTGTCCTTTCGATATGTACATCGACAGCATGTGATTGTAGGGTAGACAAGACTTCAAGAAACCACATTCCGCCATTTTCTCAAACAAGGCCTTGGCTTTATCAGACAACTTATTCTGCACATAGCTATGGAGCAGAGAAGTGCAAGCAGTATGGCCTCGCATTTGATCCGGCATATCTTCGAAAAACTTCTCTGCGCTGTTCAAACCACGAATTTTAGAAATCAAATCCAAATGTACAGCATAATCACCAGGTTGCAGCTTTATATCTTCCTGTAGAACCATCCATTCACATATCTGTACATAAAACACTACAATAGTTTACCATAATGAACTCGAAATCAAACCAATCACCAGCTAAATCTAAAGCTGTCAAATCGGGCGGGTTATGGGTGCAACTTTTTCGTCCACGCGCTTTTGCGGGTTATCATATTTAGCCATTTCTATCTATGGGTTTTTGCGGGTGGAGCCTGCGGGTTAGCCCGCTAATCTTTTTTTTTTGTGTTTATAATTTTTTTTTGTCAACAAGGATCATAACAAACCAGCCCGATATCCAAAATTCCACAAAAAATTACATGATCCAATAAAATTGCATATCCCAATTTAAAAACCTTTGTATTTTGTCAACTTTTTTTGTAATTTATTATTTATTTAAAAAAAAAGAACAAATTCACAGAAAAAATGAAAGTAGCCAGCAGGATGCGGTCATGGGCGGCAAGAATTTAGCCCGCTTGGGCTAGTAAGGAAATGCCCATGGGTGCTTACGGGCTCATGAAAAAAATGGAGGGAGCCCGAATTGACACCTCTAGATAAATCTATAGAAATTTACAATTTAGAAGTCCAAATTGCAGAGTTTGAAACAAACATATCTCTCATAGAGTAAGTAATCAAGCCTATGATCAGATAAATTCGTTTCCAGAGAAGATCCAATTCGCAGAGTTTCATACAGAAAAATCTCGAATAGGAGTAATGGATCAACTGAAGAGAGCATTTCCAAATTCAAATTTCAGAAATCACGAACCTCAAGAGCGTGTTTATATCGCTTAATCTTACGAAGCTCTCTAACGATTCGATTAAGTTCGTATT
The DNA here is from genome assembly GCA_900406365.1 of Heliophila coronopifolia. Taxonomy (NCBI): domain Eukaryota; kingdom Viridiplantae; phylum Streptophyta; class Magnoliopsida; order Brassicales; family Brassicaceae; genus Heliophila; species Heliophila coronopifolia. Next base: position 6,641 of record OVAW01000286.1, on the reverse strand, counting down.
TACGAACGGAATGTCCTTCTTCCTTCCATTTCCGGATAGTAACAACGGCGCTGCGTTTCGTATACGTAAGACTTAATAGCCTACCTCCTAAAGTGTCTCTTCCTCCTCCTCCTTTTCTATCGTTCGCTCCTCCTCCTCCACCACTTCCGCTGCGAATCTTCACAACAGCTCCCACCGCTGGGTCCACCGTTGAGGAAGCGGCGGCGGAGAAAAGGCGGGAAATGGAGTCTAGGGTTGGCCGAGCAGCGCGGCGAAGCAACATGTTTGGATTCATGTTAGTAACTACAGAGCTCTGTGCAGTTGAGTTCTTACTTACTATAGCTGAGCTAATTTCTTTTGGGCCTGTTTTCGGCCCAATAGTAAATTCATTTGCAACTGAACCCAATTGTTATTTTTTTTCCGACAACCCAATTATTATACAATAATAATAAAATAAAACTGGAGTATAGACGGGGCCAATTTATCAGAGAAGCTTCTATAAATTTTTATTTTTTTATTTTTTATGGCAAAAACTCCTTCGTATATATATATATATATATTTTTTTTTTTCGGTCAGTTTGTCTGAATTTTTTATTAAGGATAGATTGATGTTACGTTTCTACGGAAAGTGTTTCGAATTTTTTTGTGTGCAGAGGGTATTTTAGCAAATGATTCAGTAGATAGGAGCTGCGTTGCATAGGAGGACAAATCTAGAACATTAATATTAAATAGAACAGAAAAATATTTTTTTTTAAAATTATTAGTATTCCGTTTGGATCATTATCTCAAACACGTTTTGCACAATTTTTTTTTCTGATACATCATTCGTAAAAACATATCACCAATTCATCTTTGATAAAAAAAATCAGGCATATTGATCCCAATAAAAAAAATGTATGAGGGGGTGTTTGTGATAAAAAAATTTACGAAAAGTCTACCTGAAAAATTGTCCCGTATCTCTTAAACTATTAAAATATTATCATAAATAAAAATAGTTATAAAACAAGAATCAAATTTGTTCGACTACTAATAAAAAAGAAAAGCAAAATCATTTGTGTGGTAATGTGTTACAAAAAGCAATTTAAACAAAAATCAAATTTTATGAAAAACAACATAATTTACAAAATCAATTTAGCATAAATAAAATAAAAATATAATGAAATCAATTTTTTTATATTTCTGCAAATTCAATGTGGTTTCTAATTTTTAAATATATTCAAAGCAAAAAATAAAAAAATAAAAAAAATACTTATGATTAGTATTATAGATATATAGATATTTTTCTTAATAGATATAAAGTTAAAATAAAAATTATTATTTATTATACATATAAAAAGATATTTTTTATTAAAATGTGAGAGGAGATTTACTAATTTATTGTTAACTGATTAAAAGAAAAGAGAATAATTTTTTAATTTTTACAACTTAAGAAATAATTAAAAAAGAAATAATTACAAAAAAAAGAAGTATTTTCACGTCAAATAGTCCAAAATTGATCTTATCATTAGCTTTATGTCATTTTCATTAACTTTATGTCGGTCCAAAAAGCAAAATTCAAGAGTTTCGGTGGATTTTTGAGTAACTTCAATTTATTGGTATGGGGCATGGTTAATTTCTAGAAAAGATTCAATGGCTAAAAAGTTGTTTTAAAGAGACTCAGTTTTCTTCGACGAAAAAAAAAGAGACTCAGTTAAAATAAGCTTTTAGATTAATTATTTTTAATTAAAAATTGTTGACAAATACAAAATTACCCCTGACAAATCTTCTTTCACTTATCTCTTTCTCTCTCCCTAATGTCATTTTCATTAACTTTATGTCGGTCCAAAAAGCAAAATTCAAGAGTTTCGGTGGCCTTTTGAGTAATTTCAATTTATTGGTATGGGGCAGGGTTAATTTCTAAAAAAGATTCAATGGCTAAAAAGTTGTTTTAAAGAGACTGAGTTAAAATAAGCTTTTAGATTAATTATTTTTCATTAAAAATTGTTGACAAATACAAAATTACCCCTGTCAAATCTTCTTTCCCTTATCTCTTTCTCTCTCCTTTCCGTTTTTTCTTCTTTTCTCCGATCTGGATCTTCCATTTTCTCTTTCTCCTCTTTTCTTTTCTCTTATGTCGATTTTATCTACTCCTCCTTCATCTTCTTCATCTCTCTTCGGTCGATTTTCTCTTTCTCCTCTTTTCTTCTTCTTAAACAATCTTCTTTCTCATTTTCTTCATCTCTCTTCAGTCGATTTTCTCTTTCTCCTCTTTTCTTCTTCTTAAACAATCTTCTTCCTACGAAATAACTCTTAATTTTAAAAAAACTAAACCCTAAACACTAATCACTTACCCTGAAACGCATAAACTTATAAACCCAAACACAAACCATAACTGGAATTATAAACCCTAACTCTGACATAAAATTTAGAATTATAAACTCATATTCATAACGAATTGGCTCGAATTCCGGGTGAAATCGGGTAGAAACTGTGTCGGGTTGCATTCTGGGTCGGGTTTAGTTTAGGGTCATCTCGAAAATCAATTAAAATGGACAAAATGAAGGGTGTAAAGATCAAACAAAGGGTCTGAAGACAATTTTTTTTTAAATAAGTCTCTTTTAGGAATTCATCCTATGAGCACGTTAAAAATTGATAAGTAAAAAGCAGTATGTTTTAAATTTTTATTGGTGGTACGGGACCCATAGCCAATGAACATGATTCGCTAGTAGTAGAGTGGCAAGACTCTAGTTGCGCAGTCACAAAAATATGGGTAACGCAACATCTTAGTAGAAAATTAAAAAAAAATATAAGTAAAATAAAACGAGGTAAAGTAAAATTACTCGGAAAAGAAAAAGAAAAAAAATACCGAAATTTCTTCGCGCGGGTTGGCAATTTACAGAAACGTCCGACCAGCTCACGCGATGCAGAGATCTAGTGTGATATCGTCGACGACGAAGAAGTTTTTTCATGATCAACCTAATCATGTAATTGCTCCTCTATTGTTAATTTATTGTTGTTGGAATCAATATTTTTATAGTTCTAGTTATGATTACAGAGACAAATTTAGATATGAGCTTTGCGATATCAAGTTAGATGATGTTATTCAAATGTTTAGTAACATGGTCAAGTCTAGTCCTGTCTTTTTCCTTCCATAATTGAGTTTAATAAATTGTTGAGTGTTATTGCTAAGATGAAGAGGTATGATGTTGTGGAATCTTTGAGCGAGCAGATGCAGAAGAAGAAGATAATTTCGTATGATCTGTATACTTACAATATTTTAATCAACTGTTTCATTTTACTTAACTAAAATTTTGTTGTTTTAACCAAGCAGTTCACTATCTTTGACCCATAGTTTTTCTAGGACACAGATCATAGCAGAATACATGTTTATACAATCTCCTCTCGCCTTTAATCTTTGTGGCTTTGGACAAGACTTCCTTCTTTTAGGAGATGACCATTACCACTAGAAGAAGAGGTTCTTGGTTATCCTTTTTTATTTGTCATTAATTTTTAGTTTATTTTCGATAAATTTCGGTTATTTTTAAGCTAAATGAACGATATTATATGTAGACGAAGGTTTCTTCTAATAACTTTTAGTTTCAACTAAATTTAGAAAGAAGTATATAATCTATATAGAAAAAAATGAAACAAGGATGAACATAACCTTGAATGAGAGAGCGAAGAGTATGAGGATTCATGCACCGTGAGTACAGCACCGTTCCTCATTAATCGTTGACCCTCATTTCCATTTGGGTTTAAGATTCCCGAGGAGGAGTGGAAAGAGAATGAGGTAACTTTCTCTCACTTAAAAGTTTTCGGTTGTGTTTCTTATGTACGTGTTAAAGATGGTGATAGGGATAAGCTTGATCCAAAGGTTAGGAAGTGCATTTTCATTGGCTATGATGCTGATGATATGAGATATCGCTTCTGGGATGATTAGAGCATAAAAATCATCAGAAGTAGAGATGTCACATTCAATGTACAAAAATAAACTTGAAGTTGATGATGAGGTCACAAAAAAACCACTTGAAAGACATAACATATGAAGATCTTGCTTGGAGAAGTGGGAGCTCAGGTGACAGAACAGAAGATAAGAGAATTCTAGTCACACCAGATGTGAGGAGATCCAGCAGAACCATTAGGCCTCCTCAGAGATACTCTTCATTAATTAGTGAAATAACTGTTGTTGGCTGATGATGGAGAGCCTCAGTGTTACCATGACATGTTGACCAAGCGAGTTACCACATAGAAGTTGAATTTATGCATAGCTTCAACTGGCATTCATTGTTGATTGATGAGAATGCGCTACACTAGCTTGGAGGAATTAATTTAATTAGGTTACTAGAGTTACAATGGAGAGTAGTTGATGTGATCAGCCTCCAAATGGGAAATTGTTGAGTTATGGAGTCTGACTTTTAGGAATACTTCCTTTAGTTTAGGGTTTCAGTCTTGTATGAGCTTTTGACTCATAATTGTAAATTCACCTATATATACCATGTTATTCTAAACCCTAAAAATTATTCAGCGGATTGACCAGTTAGTGCGGCCGTGGACGTAGATCAGTTTAGATCGAACAACGTAAATTGCTGTGTCTTGTTCTTGTTTTTTCTCTGCTTTACATTATCGCCATCCCTAATATATCTGAGACGATCTCCAACATTTCTTCCAATAACTTTAAGTTTCAACTAAATTTAAAAACAAGTATGTAATATATGGAAATGCAAAAAAAATAAAATAAAATAAGGATGAAATCGTTAAATTATATAAGAAAGTAACAAGTGTAATCGTCGAAAAAAATAAATAAATAACGAATGTAAGAACAATTGTCGGCTCGAATTCTGGTTGTGTAAAGTTGTACAAAACTTAGTCTACGCATGACAAAAAAAATAAGAAAATAATAAATTTGAATGGGACACCTATAAATATACATGTAGCTAACTCATTCAAAGCTTTATTCTGAATAGGGCGGTCAAATGGGTGGGACCGCCCGCCCGTGGATTTTATAGGCGGTGAATTTTTAGGCCATGCGGGCTTGCGGTCAAAAATATGTAAAACCATATCCGCACCGCGGGTTAGAGCACAGCCCGTAATTTTTTCTAACTTTTATTTTTATTTTTTTAAATATGCAATTTTTTTTCTAAAATCTTTAAAATATCCAAAATAAAATTATTTTGAGTGGGTGTTATGGTTTGGGTGGGCCTTGTGATTTGGGCGGGTGTAATTTTTGGACTTTTAAAAATGGTTGGCGGATTTTGGCTAAAACCGCTAGCCGCGGGCACCTGTCCGCATAGCCCACAGACAAATATGGGCGGCATCCAAAAGCTCGATTTAATTTGGGCTAAAAAACCCGAAACCATATCCGCCCCACCATGACTACCCGCCCGCATAGCCTATGGGCGATCCACCCATTTGACAGTCCTACCTATAAAGTAATTATAAAAAGAAGTATGAAATCCAGGAAAACGGAAAGGATATAGAAATACTATTATCATAATATGTAAAAAGGCTTTTTATAATTATATTAGAAGAAAATAAATTTATATTTTTTTGTCGACGGAAAATAAATTTATTACAAAGACAAATACCGTTTATATAATAAATATTGTAATGTGAATATATGACTGGTCCAAGAATCTATCAACTATTGTATTTAATAGCATTTAATTTGCGGCAAACAAAAAACTTATTATTATTTTTTGTAACTTTTTTTAGCATCAATTAATATTTGCTAATTCAGTAAAAAAATATTTGCCAATTAAAAATTATTTTTTAATCTTTTTTTTTACTCGTAGTCCTAGTGGCTAATTAAATCCTAATTAATTTCTCCTCAATTAGAGACACTCGGGTTCGAACCCCGATCATGATATAGAAGCAAAGAGGTGGCAATCAATAGGCCACTTATCTTCCACATTTTCTAACTTCATAAAAAAAAAATTAACTTCTTAAAAAATAAAATTGTCATTAAGATGTAAAAAAAATTCTAACATTTTTGTTTGGCTCAAAAAATTATTTTCTAACTAAAAAATAATATTTGAAAAATTTGTTTGTGATACGAAACGATTAATAAGTACATTCTGTGACTCTAAAAGAGTAAAACTAAACACAAAATGTGATGTGAAGTAGGTTCTGTCCTTATATATACTTCAATCAAGACACAGGGCCGGCTTAGATGGTGGGCCAACGGGGCAACCGCCCGGGGCCCCACGACCGGAAGGGGGCCCAAATTTTTTTTTTTTCAATTTTTTTTTTCANTCAATTTTTTTTTCAAAATTATATAAAATAAAAAATGACAAACAAATCATATATTTTTTGGATATAAAAAAAATTGAATTAGAACATAAAAATATACACATTAAATTTAAATTTGAATACTAAACTGTTTTTTTTTTATTCCGAATTTTTATTTATTTCTTTTATCATAGTTATATTTTTTATAAACTAAAAAATACTAAATTACCTTGTTAAAAAAAAAATACTATTTTTTACATTTTNCTATTTTTTACATTTTTTCTATAAAAAAACATATATTATATGATTTAGAATTAGAGTTTGTCATAATTTCCATTCGAAACAACTTGAAATATGAGATTGAGTTTGGTTTAGTTTGGTTTGGTTTGGTTTGTGTTTGTTAAAATTTCTCACTTGGGAGATAAATATTTGTTTGTTCGGGTTCAAATCGAGTT
>OVAW01000285.1:1060-14927 GCA_900406365.1 Heliophila coronopifolia | reverse complement strand
AAAAAAAAAAGGTACAATAGTCTATAATATTTATCCAACTCTTTAGCAACGGTACAATTCTGGCAACTCAACCAGATTCATCCCACTTTCCTAGATCTCTTGTCTCTTTGAATCTCTTGCAGACCCATAATACCCATCTTTTATTATTTCTTCAAATTTATATATTTTTATTACAATCAAGTTAATAAAGCACATGCAATACCGAAACTTTTGTTGACCAACCATACATACCAAAAATCTATAAAGATACAAAATCAAATCCATATATATAGACACCAAACTCAAACACCAAACCTCATCAAACCAAAGCTGTCCAAATCTTATCCCACAAGTAAAAAAAAACACACTTTGAATTTGATCAAATGGGTCCAAGTCTAACCAATGGTTCGGACAACAAAGAGTACGTAAAGCTACTAGGAGCATGGCCTAGTCCTTTTGTTCTAAGGACTAGGATTGCTCTTAACCTAAAGTGTGTAGCTTATGAGTATCTTGAAGAAGAAGATAGTTTGGATTCGGAGAGTGTGTTGAATTATAATCCGGTTCATAAACAGATTCCAATTCTTATTCATGGAAGCAGACCAATCCGTGAGTCACTTAATATTGTTATGTATGTGGATGAAACTTGGCTTTCTGGTCCTCAAATCCTTCCGAGTGATCCGTTTGATCGCGCTGTGGCTCGGTTTTGGGATGTTTATGTCGATGAACACGTAAGTCATGAATCCTTGTATAATTTTCCTTTTTTATTTTGATATTTCTTGTTTACCATTTTAAGAATATACATTTTTAAGAAAAATATAATTGCCTTTGCACATTTGAATTTAGCTGTTGGAAAAATATATCTCAAATTATTGTTGGGAATTGTTCAAATTTTTATTACAAGTTTTATGTTAGGGTAAAAAAAAAATTTGTAGAAAGTTGGACCCTAATTTTTATATATAATTAAGAAAATTTATATCTTCTTATTACAATTTTTTTCTATAATGAAAACCAATTTTTATAATAAAAATTGGACACTACGTTTTATAATAAAAATACATTAAACCCTATTTTTTTATATATAATTAAAAAAAAATTACTTCATTTTAAGTAACTTTTAGTATTGGACTTGCGGTTATGTTTGAATATTCTAATAGCATGTACTAAAAGACGGTCAAGATGAAAACAAAAAAGACCGGACATGATAATTTTGATATATAGTAATGATTTATTAGAATTAATTTTAGATAGACGATAAAAACATTTTTAAAAAATTTCACATCGAGATTTGATAAATTATAAATTAATTAATTTACATATTCTTGATCTTTTTTATATAGTGTTTTACATCAATAAATGGAGTAGCAATAGCAAAATCCGAGGAAGAGAGACAAACCGCAATATCAAAGCTAGAGCAATGTATGTCTTTACTAGAAGAAACATTTCAAGAATGTAGCAAAGGAAGAGGCTTCTTTGGTGGAGACAACATCGGATTCATCGACATTGGTTTCGGATCTATGTTGGGTCCTCTTAAAGCTCTCGAGAAATTTACAAACGTCAAGTTTATAAATCCTGAAAAGACACCAAATCTTTACCATTGGGCAGATAGATTCTATGCACATGAAGCGGTTAAGCATGTCATGCCTGATATTGAAAAGTTGGTTGAATTGGCTAAGCTTAAGTTTAATAGTTCAATTTTTAAATGAAGAGAAATGAAAAATTAAAGTTCTTTTGTTTCTTTCTTTTATTGTATGCAGAGGTAATAAATTGTGGCACGTTTGTTTTTATTCGGTAATTGAAACAATTTGTTTTTTTTTAATGTATAAGTAGATGTATAACTAAATTTTATTATATGCAATAATTACTTTTCAACAATATAGTATGAGCATATGTATATATTATGCTTAATAACACGTGGAATAAAAAACACAATGTGCAACCTCATAATTAATTACATATAGTTGGGTACTTAGGTCCTACGAGTAGAGTTCTTTTAACACACGTACGAGAGGGTATAGTCAAATATAATTTCAATTTAAATATGACTTTTCCGTTATTTTTTAAAATTATTTATGATGTTATTATAGTGAAACCATTACATAATACGCTCATGCAAAATTAAAGAGCGATGTTTTGGTAAGTTTGAGAGAGAAATAAATATTGATCAGAATTTTTTTTTTTCCAAAAACTTATACGCCAAAATGGAAAATAATCAAGATAAATTAGGACTTAAATTAATTCTAAGTTGGTCTAGAGATAAATAAATCAAAAATTAAGGGATAAGAAATAAATCACTCTTCTTGCATATTTAGTTTTAAATGGAAACAAATTCACTCATATTTTTTTTTTGTCGGCAAATTCACTCATACTTACGTACTCTTAACATGAATTACTTCGGATGTCAAAAATTCGGTCAGCTTATATTATTAAAAATTAAATAATAAATTAGCGACCTTAAAAAGAAAAGACATCAACTTGGTTTGAACACACTAACTTGTACTAATTAATCTTAATTATTTTATTATTTTGGTCTTTTGGGTACAAATTGAATAGTCTATAGATTATTTGTTCAAAAAAGGCGACTATATACTTACATAAGAGTGGAAAGGACCACCATGAAATAATTCAATATGTCGTATTCATTAATCAATTATGTAATCAATTATACTCTATAGATTACACTCATTAATGACAGCTAATATTTTCAAAAGTTGTAAAACTATAAAGTACTAGAAATAAAATATAGATGACGGTTCAAAATATGTGGAAAATGTGGACATGAAAATCGTGGTGGAAACGTTAGCCAGCCTTCATCTCTTTCATTTGCTAAAATGTCATATTTAAACTACTTTTATCTTTATATTATACGTGTGTTTTTATTGTATGTTAAATATCTTTTTTTACTTTTTACCTAGAGCCGACTCTCTGAAATTTTGAGGCCGGAAACAAAATTAAAATTTGTTGCCGCTTTTTTAGTTTTTTTTTGAAAATATTAAACCTAAAATTAGTAGAAATATTTTCAAAAATTCGAATAGAAACAAATGTTTTTTTCTAGCTTTCTTTATTGCCCNTAGAAACAAATGTTTTTTTCTAGCTTTCTTTATTGCCCGAATGCTTTTACCTTTATTCATTTAATTTTTATATAAAAAAATTCAATAGGCTTCAAGTCATATATATAATTTGTAATCATTAGTTTGTTGTTATCTTTTATATATATAAATCTGCATTGATAAATATCAATTAGATAAATATTTTATGTGAAAAAGAAGTGACTTAATGTTGTTATATCTATTGCTTCTATATCGCGACAAAAATTCGAATATTTTTAGTTGAAAAAAAATAAATTAAATCAGTTAAGTGAGCTATGGAAAAATAAAATAAAATCGAACATCTTACAATAATTTATACATTTACCATGTTAATCTCTAAATTAAAACAGAAATATTAATTATTTGAAAAATAATTGATAACAAAAATAATTTCAATGTCTAGATAAAATATTTTAAGTGGAGTAGATAAGTCTTCCTACAATATTAGAAACACTGTTGAAAAAAGAATTTAAAAAGTCGTCACAAATCACAACCTTGAAAATTCGAATTATGTTTTAATTTTTTTTTTAAAATCTAACTAGTCAACAGTCAATTTTGACACACTTCCATAGTCCAATGCCGGTCAAATTAAAACCACTTTATTTTCAAACGACCCCATATTTAATTCTAAATTAAATCTTTAAAAAAACGTGACCATTTAATAATAATAAAAATAGGAATAAAACACAGCCACCAAATGTGTCATCTAAAGAAACTAAAAATCATAAAATAATCGAATCATTTCTTTATAAAAACCAACTAAAAAAACACAAAACACAAAACATCTTTCATCAAATGGTAAAAAACAGAAACTCAGACAACACAAACTCTCAAGTTCAACTCAAAAAAAGAAAAAAATCAGACATGGTTCAAAACGGTTCGAGCACCGTCAAGCTGATCGGGACATGGGGAAGTCCTTATGCTTTAAGGGCTCAAGTGGCTTTACATCTAAAGTCAGTGGAGTATGAGTACGTCGAAGAAGCTGATGTTCTTAACTCTAAAAGTGATCTTCTTATTAAATCTAATCCAGTTCATAAGAAGGTTCCTGTTCTTATCCATGGTGATGTTTCGGTGTGTGAGTCTCTAAATATTGTTCAGTATGTCGATGAATCTTGGCCGTCCGATATTTCTATTCTTCCTTCGTTGCCTAAGGATCGTGCCACGGCTCGTTTCTGGGCTCACTTCGTTGACGGAAAGGTAACGAATGAGATTTCACATCAATTTTTTAAATATATTATTTTATAGGTTTTGATTTTAATTTTAAAAATTGTGATTTTTTTTTTAAATAGTTGATAAATTGTAGCTTTAATTTTGTTTTTTGCGCTAGTGCTACATATTTCAGAACCAACCCTAAATTGTGTATAATTTTTTTTAAATAAAATTTGGAATTAATTATTATTTTAGTGCGATCTTAGTATAATTAATCCAATTAGTGAAATATGAATATGATCTCAAAATAAGTAAATATGAATTTTAATCTCAAATTTTTTACCGAATGTCATTTAATATAGTGGTTTGAGACCACTAGCATGATATTGGTATCCGGTGTTCGATTTTCCGCCTCGACGTTGATGTTTCCTTGGGATTTAGGCTAATAAGTCGGCTTGTTGTTGTGGCCCAAAAAAAAAAATCAAAATTTTTTAAATATTATTTTCTATACGTCTTGTACGTAATTCTTTTTTAAAATATGTTTTTTTATAAGTGTGACTTCCAATTTTATTTTTATTTTTGTAATATTTCTGAATGAGCCTTTGTATATTTCAATTTTTTCTATTTAAGTAATTAAATTTTGTGAGAAGTGATTATTAGTAATAAAAAACGGAATATTATTGATTCAATTATTTTCAAGAAACTCCCGACAAAAAAAAAATATTTTCAAGAAACTTTTCAACAACAAAAAAAATTTCAAGAAACTGTCATAAATTATTTTTCAAAAANTTTTGTGAGAAGTGATTATTAGTAATAAAAAACGGAATATTAATGATTCAATTATTTTCAAGAAACTCCCGACAAAAAAAAATTATTTTCAAGAAACTTTTCAACAACAACAAAAATTTCAAGAAACTGTCATAAATTATTTTACAAATAGGTATAAATTTTAAGAATATATTATATTAAAAGAATGAGCCTTAATACTTAATATTATTATATAAATAAAATACAAGTACAAAAATTAAATATGTGTATTTTTTTGCTGTCATAAAAATTAAATATGTGTATATGTCTTGAATTGAACAGTGTTTTGAATCTATCGATGCGGTGGCCGGAGCAAAAGACAACGCGGCGAGGATGACGTTAGCCGGGAATCTAATGGAAAATCTCGCCGCTCTCGAAGAGGCGTTTCAGAAATGTAGCAAAGGCGGAGACTTCTTCGGAGGAGAAAACATTGGCTACGTCGATATCGCTTGTGGGGCCATAGCAGGCCCACTCTCTGTTATTGAGGCCTTTTCAGGTGTGAAGTTCTTGACTCCTGAAACAACACCAGGCCTACTTAAATGGGCCGCAAGTTTCAGGGCCCATGAAGCTGTGAAGCCTTACATGCCTACTGTTCCTGAGTTTATTGAGTTCGCTAAAAAGAAGTTCAATGTTTAATGGTTATATGATGGAGATAAAAGTGTAATGGAATCTGATTTTATGTTTTTTTTTTTTTTTTGAGTTTGTGTGTGTAAGATTTAGTATTTGAGATAAAATAATAAATCGTTATACGAAAGTTATAATAAAAATTATGATTTTGTTTGTTTACAATTCTTATGTCTTGAATTTAATCTAAATAAGGATGTCAAATTGGTAGAAGACCGTAAATATTATTGATGTAGGATAGAGTACGTAACATTAAGGAATTTTTTATATTAAAAATTGTAAAATTATATTTATCTGTAACAACAACGTAAGTAAAAATTTAACCAAGTAGCAGTGGCGTCGTGGTAATAAATTTGGGGGACAACGGCTAACTCGCTATCCCAAATTCAATTCTTATTAGGAATAAAGTCATTATTTTTTAACCAGTTAAAATTCTGTCATACTTTATGTCCATTAAAAAATTCGGTGAACAAACTACTCGATGGTTATTATCACCCTGGAACATTACTCGCATCTCACGACTTTTGTTTTTTGGTGTAATTTTTTAACGGACTTTAGTTTCCGCACTCAGGTCCAATAAAATATTATGTAATTCTACGTCTATATTTTTTTATATTTTAATTTTTTGTACCCTATAAAACTATTTCTGGATACGACCATGAATGTTGCTCGTGTTCTAAAATTGCTTTAATCCATTTTGATTTAAAATAAAAAAAATTGCCAAATACAAAAAATATGTTGAAATTTAAAACTTATCAATTTATAGTTTTTGAACAAGTTTCCATAGGATGATCCAAACACTAATTTGTAGATGTGAAATATGAATAAACCGAATCAAATAATAAATATTGATTTGAATTGAATTTAAATTGAAACAAACCAGTAATAATAGCTCTTTATTAATAGATAGATTTTTATTAAATGAAAGTAACTAATGTCGCTTTTAGTTTTTGTTATTGCATATGTCGGAACATGAATCAACACATGCATTAACGTTCTCCACATCTATCTTTTCATCTGTTCATAACAAGCAACAACAAAACCATATAAATTAACTAATATATTAACAAATAGTCATAATAATTATATTAAAAAACATTCTAAATAATGTTTATGTCGTGCTTAAAATTATTGAGGCACTTGGCGGTTTTTAAAATAGTTCATTTTATCAATACAAATATTAATAAAAAATTTAAAGAAAATTTTTAAAAATACTAAAACTGTAAAATGTAATAAATAATATATTTAAATATTATCATACTAATATAAATTGAAAAAATATGGTTTACAAACTTAAAAAAATAGTAAAAATGATAATTTATACTTAATGAAGTTATAAAGTAAGAAATTTAATATACTGATTGAAAAAACAGTTTGGTGTGAACAATAAAAAAATTATTTGAAAATTAAAATATGCGATATACTTACTCTGACCTTCAACAGAAGCACAATGTTTACTAACACAACCAACTTTACAAAACTCANTACATACATTTAAATGATGTTATAAGGTAAGAAATTCAATATATTTTTAACTCATTGATCACGATTTTTTTATTGTAAAAACAGTTTGGTGTAAATAATAAAAATATATTCGAATATTAAAATCTGCAATAAACTTACTCTCACCTTCAACAGGAACACAATGTTGAATGGCACAACCAACTTTACAAAACTCGNACAAAACTCATTAATTTGGCCGATTTTGTTTGGTTTTATATCCAAAACCGGTTTTACACATTGATTGTCACATTTTAGAACACAACCAGCTTTATTAATAACAAGAGGATCAGTAAGACAGCCTTCATAACATTTAAGATAACATGTTTGGAAATCTTCAGCGGCTGATTGAACCAAAACGTTTCCAATAGTCAGCAAAATCACAACAAATACAACCATTCTTTTATTTTCCATCTTTTTTGAAGGTACAAAGAAAAAAATATAGGTAATTGAAATTATTTGTTGATTGTGAATGTTATTTGAGTAATGTATGGTTTGTTTATATAGGACTGTGATGATGTATAATTTGGTAATATATTACAAAGAATCTGCTAATAATGAATTTAGTTAAATAGTCTATTAAATAACCTTTTATTTTGTAAATATTTTATAATGTCATTAGAAATTTAAAAATTCTAGAAAATAATTTAGTAATTATTATTGTATAGTATTTTATAAAATTAATATATTTATAAAAAGATTTAAATTATTTAGTCATTGAAGAAATAAGTAAGTATTATATTAAAATTAAGAAAATCAAAACAAAATTAATAAAATAAAATTTATGACTAATATATTTAGTCTAGTTTAAAAAAAAGTTATTTTTAATTACTATTAATTTATACCTAGATATTTTAAATATTAATTCTAATTAACATTTTATATACAAATTTCTTATTCATATAATTTTTAAATATAATCAAATTTATTTAACAAATCTTTTATTTAATTAATTAATATAAGAAATATATAAGTCAATTTTAAATAAATATTAAAAATCATAATAATAAATCTACCTAACAATTGACTATTTGTATATTTACCATATATATTATTTATTTTAGTTTAAATATTTAACAAAATATTAAACTAAACAACCATATCAATATATTATGTTAGCTAAATAAATATAACTAGATAGTTTCCCGTGCAATGCGCATATACAAAATTTTTAAATCTTAAAAATATCAGATATATGTCAATGATGATATATCTTATTATTTATAACAAAACTTATTATGTGAATTTTTATTTATTTTTAATTCTTAAATCAATCATGGGAAGATATGAATATAGATTTTTAAACAAATTAAACAACAACAAAAATTGGAAAACGAGAAAAATAGAACTGGAGATTAAAAAACAAAATAAATGTGTTGGAAATTTGATAGAAACTTCATAATATATTGATAAATTCGTTGAAAAAAAAGTAAAAAATTTATGGGTATTTTTTAGTGGGTGTAGTGGTGTTTTATGTTTCTAATTTTTCTATAAATTATTATAATTTTAAAAATTTGAAAAATTTAAATTATTTTTTTCCGTTTTATCTAAAAAAAATAAATATCAAACTAAACAACCATATCAATATATTATGTTAGCTAAGTAAATAGAATTACCCGTAGTCCTCAACTTTGGTGGTTTTAGGCTTCAAAGTTGTAAGTTCGAAGTTCGGAGGAGGCGTATATTTAATATATAAATCTATGTTACGGTGACGGCATGCTCGTATCCCATGACATTTGTTTTTCGTGTAACTTTTTAACAAATTTAGTTAACACATTCATATTCATATTTGATAAAAATATTATGTATTTCTACCTTTATATACTTTTTTTTTTGCACTCTATAAAATAATTTCTGGATACGTCCATAAATGTCGCATGGTTATAAAATTGCTTTAATTGGTGATTTAAAATGAAAAATCACTAAATACAACAAAAAAAATGTTGAAATTTAAAAAACAAGTCTCTGTAGGATGATCCAAAAACCATTTGGTAGATGTGAAATATGAATAAACTGAATCAAATAATAATACTGATTTGAATTGAATATTAAATCGAAACAAACCAGTAATACATAGATCTTTAATAAAAGATTATTAAATTGTAATAGAATGAAAGTAACTAATGTCGCTTTTAGTTTTTGTTATTGCATATGTCGGAACATGAATTAACACATACTTTAACGTTCTCCACATCTGTTCATAACACATTACAACAAAACCATATAAATCAATTAATATATTAACAAATAATCATAATATTTATATTGATAAACACTGTAAATAATGTCGTGCTTAAAATTCCTGAGGCACGTGACGATTTAGAAATGGATCATTTTATCAAATAGAAAATAATAATACAGTTAAAAAATATTTCAAAATACTATAACTAAAAAAATTAATTTGAAAAATATATTTTAAAATTACCATACTAATATAAATTGAAAATATAATCTATTTTGCAAGAATATAGTTGGAACAAAACAAAACAAAAATATGAAAAAAAAATGTTAAGCCGAAAATTTTAATTGTTTACAAATTAACTTAAAAAATAGCAAAATTGATTATATGTATTTAAATGATGTTATATGGTTAGAAATTGATTGGAAAAAAAAAATTTGACAAAAAAAATATGGTGAGAAATTTAATATATTTTAACTCATTAAGCACGATTTTGATTGTAAAAAACAGTTTGGTGTAAACAATAAAAATAATAAAAATTTATTCGAATATGAAAATTTGAGATAAACTTACTCTGACCTTCAACGGAAGCACAATGTTGTGTGACACAACCAACTTGACAAAACTCATTAATTTGGCCGATTTTGTTTGGTTTTATTTTCAAAACTTGTTGTACACATTTAACGTTACATTTCATAGGACAGCCAGCTTTATTAATAACAAAAGGATCAGTAATACAGTCTGTATAACAGTTATAATAACAGTCTGTGAAATCTTCAGCGCCTGATTGAACCATAACGTTTCCAATAGTCAGCAAAATCACAACAAATACAGCCATTCTTTTATTTTCCATCTTTTTCGAAGTTACAAAGAAAACAAATATTTGNCAGTCTGTATAACAGTTATAATAACAGTCTGTGAAATCTTCAGCGCCTGATTGAACCATAACGTTTCCAATAGTCAGCAAAATCATAACAAATACAGCCATTCTTTTATTTTCCATCTTTTTGAAGTTACAAAGAAAAGATAATATAGGTAATTGAAAGTATTTATTGATTGTGAATGTTATTTGAGTAAAAATATGGTTTATTTATATTGGATTGCGGTGATGTGTAATTTGGTGATATATTAAAAAAGATATGCTAATCATGAATTTTGTTAAATAATCTACTAAATAGTAAAGTTTTATTTTGTAAATATTTACTTCTTCAAATGTCATACGAAATTTAAGAATACTATAAAGATAATTTAATAATTATTATTATTATATAGTTTTTTTATAAAACTAATGTATTTATNGATATGCTAATCATGAATTTTGTTAAATAATCTACTAAATAGCAAAGTTTTATTTTGTAAATATTTACTTCTTCAAATGTCATACGAAATTTAAAAATACTATAAAGATAATTTAGTAATTATTATTATTATATAGTTTTTTTATAAAACTAATGTATTTATAAAAAAACTCAAAATTATGTAGTTATTGAAGAAATAAGTAATTATTTTATTAATGTTTAAAAAATCAAAACAAAAGTTAAGTACAATTAATAAAGTAAAATTTATGTCTAATATTTTTAGTATAGTTTAAAATAACTATAAGTAATTACTATTAATTTCTATCTAATTAGTTTTAATATTAATTCTAATTATATTTTTTATAAAAAAATATATAGGTAATTGAAATTATTTGTTGATTTGAATATTCTTTGAGTAAAATATGGTTTATTTACATAGGATTGTGGTGATGTATTATTTGGTAATATATTAAAAAGGATTTGCTAATAATGAATTTAGTTAACGAATCTATACAAATAGTAAACTTTTATTTTTGTAAATATTTACTTCTTCAAGTGTCATTAGAAATTTTAAAAATACTAGAAAACTAATCTAGTAATTATTAGTATTTTGTAAAACTTATGTATTTATAAAAAAGTCAAAAAAAAATTATGTAGTTATTGATGAAATAAATAAATATTATATTAATATTAAGAAAATCAAAACAAAAATTAAGTAAAATGAATTACTTACAATAACTACACAATTTGATTTTTTTATAAATAAATTAATTAGGAAAAAAATATTTTTTTGGTCAATTAAGGAGAGAAATTTTTAAATGACACATTTGGTAATAACCTACAATATATCTTACTATAAATATAATTTAATTTGTGCTTATATTTATTTTTCTTCATTAAAATCGTAGTTTTTGTATTACAATTTTTTTTTAATGAATATATCTAAAAAATTCATAACTAGCAATAAATCATCTGCAGTATATATGCATTTAAACCTAACATCTCTCTAGATTTGAGTATATATTATATATTTTTTAAATATACTCTTTACGTCTTTTATATATAGGATGTTTTTTTTAAAAAAATGTTTTAATAAAAAATGTTTGATTAATTCACAATTAACTTTGTATTTTAAAATAACTCTTACAAAATTAAATGACGTGTTTAATAAAACATTTAATATTTTGAATTTTAAGAAAATATTGAAGACCAAATTTGTAATTTCAAAATTTTTGTTTAATACGTGTCAAAAGTGTATAAAAACTTATAATAAAAAAGTATATTCCATAAGTTATTAAAAAATAGCAATATTTCATGTTTTGATCCCAATGTAATATAAAGATATTATTATACACACTGTAATATTAAGTTATAACCAAATATATTGGTTTAGAATCCAGTGATTTTGCGTGATACACTTGCGAGTTACGAGCAATATAAATAGAAAACATGATTTGAGATCTTAATTTTTTTTGTCTTTCAAAATTGATACCTTATTGTCACGGGAACAACAAAATCATTTTTGACAGATCTCTATTCTCATTTATACAAACTTCGAGTGTACTAGGTTTTCGTCGCACACATACTCATGTGAGTCTCCTTCTAGTTGGCGTAGAAGGTTTGCCAGTCCCGACAAATTTCAATATTAGACACATGTGGGAACAACATAAACTCTTTTACATTACATAATCGTAAATTATGGCTCAAATTAATATACGAAGAAAAGTAAAACAATGATTTCCATGGACTAATAATTATATTAAAAATAAAAGCTTAAAATATTAAATTTAATTTAAAGTCTTAGTGAAAGTTACACTTGCTTGGGCTAGGACAAGTAACGCACAACGAAAGATAGTGATATATTTTTAACATTATATAATAAGTAAATAAAAACATTAGACTCAATTTTTTTTTAATATTCATAGGAAATTTGTAAGATTAAAAATTAGTTGGAAACACTTGTGAAATTAAAATCATTGTAAAACTTATCAAACTTTTTAAATTTGATTTATAAAGAAAATATAATCAAGTAATAAATATATAGCATTATATCCTTTATTTTTAGTATTACAATATTAATCAAAACCTTATAATAACAAGATTAACAAAATTATTTTCATGTATCTTTATTCTCACATACAAAATATATAAACATAAAACATATAATATAAAAATTTCGATTGGTATGAACTAAAATTGTGTACTCGAATTAACTCATACACACTAATTCGAATCTTCTTGAAGTCAACATTTGACCAAGGTAGGGACCACACAAACTCATTTACTTTACATTCACATTACATCACATCGTAATCTAATCCAACGGTCAAGATTTAATCACGTCATCTTCTACCACACGTGTACGGCTAATAATCATCTTTAGCTCCGAAACAATCTCTTTCGCGTCCGGACGATCATCTTTATCAACCGCAACGCACTGAAACGCTAGCTCAGCAACCGCCGCAACGTTGTCATTATAATCGGGTCAACCATTTGCTCGAGAAGACCCATTTGGAGCTTCGAAACGAATAAATCCGCTAAAGCCATATCTGTTAGAATTTGGGCTTCTATCTCAAAACCAATTGACAATGAATGGATTGATCCAAATCCATTATATACTACTTGAATCACAATACCACATCCAATGTGGGATTCTAACACGCCCCCTCGAGATGATAGCATCTCGAAAACAAATCCCACTCCAGGATCAACAAACTCTATTTGGACTACTCTTGGGTCAGAGTATAATCAAGCTCTGATACCATGTTAGAATTTGGGATTCCATCTCAAAACCAATTGGTTAAGAGTGGATTGACCCAAATCCATTATATACTACTTGAATCCCAACACCACATACAATGTGGGATTCTAACAATATCTTTCTTCTCACGTCTTTGGTCAACAGCTTTCAATCCCGTCATTAACTCCATCAAAACGACGCCGTAACTATACACGTCATTCTTTTCTGTTAACCGTTATTGACACGACAATCTCTACAACATTTAGTAAAATGAGGATCTTGAGATTCGTCCCATTTAACTTCAAACCCGAAACCGGTTAAGAAATCTTGTAGAAAGCCTAAGAGATCTCCTTGACAGCCTTGCTCGGGTAACGACCCGTGGGTTGATTCACAACCATGGAGGATCCGACCCGGATTCTTCTGGATCTTACAGTCCCACGGGCAGTGACTACAGTTAGGGAGAGTCAAAGGAGAGCAAGGACGGAGAAGTGAGAGACGAGAGCAA
>OVAW01000284.1:0-17125 GCA_900406365.1 Heliophila coronopifolia | reverse complement strand
TGTTGTTTGGGTATGAAATGGTGTACTTGAATAAAGTACAGATATGAATATATCTTAGTCCCCACAGAACTGTTCAAGAGTTTATCCACAAAGATTTTATACAGCTTCACTGAGCTGCTGGACACATGGCACTTCCTTCAGCGCCTATCTGTCAAAGTACAGTGATCTCATAGCGCCACCTGTGACCAGATGTCATCTAAAACCCATTCCTCCTAAACCTCATCTTACTCTTCTTCTCCGTCAACGTGGTTCCTTTAGTCGATCGTTTTACCGAAGCTCAAGAGATTTTTAAAACAAATATGGCGTTGGGAGTGCAAAAGAAATCCAAGAAGAAGAGCAGAAGACTTGTCAGTAGTGTAGTGTCATACCTAAAATCCGATGGCTACTTCTTCGCTCCTCTGTTTTCCAATTTTCCACCACTTGAGCCGCTGATACAGACGCATACGCCATCCGATTCCGAAAAGGTGAACGTCTCTATTGCAGGTAAATCAGTGACAAATCCATGAAAATTTTAGTCCGGACAAAAAAAATATTCTAGGGAACCTAAAACATTTTACTCAATTTGTTTTTTTAACATGCAAAAAAAAAAAAAATGTTCTCAATCTTGCGGCATGTCCATCTATATGCCACCTTATATCCATCTTGCAAATAAAGTATAATATGTTTTAAGATGGCGCGACTCTTGAGTTAAAAACATTAGGCTCGGTCCTTAAATAAAATTTAGTTTTTTTCACTTATTTTGTTTACGTTGGCTTCCAAATTTTTTAAAATATTAATATTGGTCCTAATTTTTTAAATAACAATTTTTTTATATAGATTTTTTGTTTTTTTTCCTTCGAACCTCCAAAATGTAAGGACCGAACATGTCCCAATGTGTATTTATTTTCAACTCTTATGAATTTGATGTGGTACGATCAATTTCAACCCTCAAATTACACATATGTTGTTGAATTCTTGGAAATTGGCTGATCAAGGGTGACAATTTTGGAAATTAGGGTTTGATGCACTAGGAATCGAGAAGGTAAACAAGAAGAAGAGAAGAAGAATGTCGGAGAAAGTAAAGGAATATCTAAAATCTGACTCTCATATGTACGGACCTATAATCTCGCCTAAAAAGCTTGATTCTTCACTTAAAGGTGAGGCTTTTTAACCCTCAGCATCATGTCTCTATGATAGATTCACTAAGAATCAAGAACAAACGTAGATTATGCATTGGTCTTAAAATAGTGTTAATTTTTGAAGCAGAGAAACTGAAAATCACAAAGTTGTCTACAGTGGAAGTAACAACAAATACTACAACCATAAGGGAAGATAACAATAGCTATAGGAATCTCCGGTCGGACATTTCAGAACATACATTAATGCGCAACGGAAGGACCAACTCTCCGAAACGATCACGAAGTAGACTTAGCCGTGAAACAGTTCTTTCACCAGCCAGTTCCTCTCCACCAGGTATATTGATGTTGGCATCAGTCATGTTATAAAAATAGAACATGTTAATGGGGTTTTTAACACATAAAAGGCCGGTCCTGACATTTTTGGGGGTCTGAAACAAAAAAAAAACAAAATTCTATATAAATTAATATTTTACAAAATTTAGAGCGTGTAGTAAAAAAAAATTAGGTCAGAAAAATAAATTTAAATTTGGAGGCCGAGGCCGGATCTTCTGCATAGGACTAGTAAGTAAACAATTTATATTGTAAAAACAGAGCCTATACGCTTTAGGCATTGATGAGAGCTTCTCTTCATTGTTTGTTCAACTTCTTGTAAAATTTGTTGACTTGTTTTCATGCTATTTTACTAATATGGATTTTCTTTGTTATACGACAGGAAAAGATGGTCAAGCCAGATCAAAGTAGGGTTACAAATTTAGTGAGGTAATGATGTAAGATATAATAGAAAATTTAATCATTGTAAAATACAAACTACACAAGGGTTACAAAGAGTTTCTTGGCTTTGTATGATTGGAAAGCGTCTGTTGTTGATAAGCTTTTAGGGAAGTGATGTATGAATGAGAGGATGACAAAGATGTTCGATCTGTCTGATAAAAACATATTGCCATGTTACTTGTCTCGTCTTTGATGAGTTGTTGTTTTTGTCAACAAAACTGTTACACGTACTACAGCCTTTTTTTGCCAACTCATATTTGAGATTTGATATAAAAAAATCAAATCACTTAAATTTTTTATGTGTGATTAATGAGATTGATTATACGCTTTTTGCTCATAATGGTCTTACTTTTGAGTTATCAATCTGATTCCGAGCAGAACTTATATTATATGTTTATATATGAAGATTAAAATTGGTTTGTTTCTTTAAAATATATAGTAGTGCAGAAACGATTATAGATTTAAAAAATAAAAGCTGAAATTGTGAAAATTGTGAAAAAGACTAAAGCTGAAGAGGAGAAGAAATGGCTTTCGAGTAGTAATTGTACCCAAAATTTGAGATCCGGAAAAAAAAACTAAAAATTTGGGTATTTTTAATATTTTTTTTTAATGAAGCCTAATAAAAATATTGGAGCCAGTGTTTCCGTTATATTTTTTTTTTTCTGGGTCACAATAAACCGGTCTCATATCCCAATTTAAAAACTTTTGTATTTTGTCAAAAAAAAAAAATTATTTTCAAATGTTTAATGTATATTTTAAGAAATTTTAGATTTAATTTTTTTTAAGAAAAAATTGACGAAAAAAGAAAATGAAACTACCCTACGAGTTGCGGTCATGAGCGCCAAGAATTTAGCATGCAAACCCCCGTTTGAACTAGTAACTAAACATCCATAAATATCCGCAAATTCATAAAAAAAATGGGGGACGAGCACCTGCCCACCTGAATTGACACCTCTAGTTGTATCCCGCATTATAGATCTTCCCCATCTTTTACCTCTACACACGCATGCTGTAAGCTATATGTTACATGTATAAATACATTATTCATTTTTTTTTTGTCAATTACATTATTCATTATTGCAATCGAAATCAAAGTAAACATAACATCTATCAATGTTACAAAGTCTCTAGTCTAGTTTTCTAATAAAGTAAAGCTACTCGGTAGAGTAATCGTATTGAAGCATGCACATGTGAGTTCCCGTGAAAAAAGGAGATTATTGTATTGGAGAGATATGGACGTGTATACTAATAAATCGTGATTTCTTTTGTAATTATTATTTTGAATGCGCAAAGAAACAACTCAGCGAAGAAAAAGACATGATTTGTCTTTTTTTAAATGTAAAAGAGACATGCATGCATGGGACTTCGTCTTCACTCATCTACGATAATTGATGAAGATTATAGTTCAACCACTTGTTTGCACAACTTTTCACAACCTGAATTAATTAAACGGTCTCCTTTATTAATTCATATAATATAATCATAAATATCACAATTCTTCGGATTTACAATATATTTCTCCCTCAACCATGTTTAGTAAAACTTGGTTCTCCGGAACTTTAGACATTTTTAAAGCGTCTCCTACACTAATAAAATCTTTATGTTTCCCTTCAAAATATCATTAATTTCATATTTCCTCATTTAAAACCTTTTTTTTAGCGACTCTAATTGCGATATATGACATCCATAGACCCGAATTTTTTTACCCGATAAAATCCATAAATTATAACTCTAATTCTAATGCGACAAACCCCATTTTTACCCGACAAAACACATTTTTGGGTCTAGTTAGATGGATCGGAGAGGCTCATCGTTTAGAGTTCGAAATCGAGCATGAGGAGTTGAAGATTAGGGCTCAAAATCTTCATCTTCACTATCAAATCTACATGTATTATATGTCGCAATTAAAGTCGCTCAAATCATTAAGAAAAGTTTTGCATTTTAAAAGTTGAAATATAAAATTAATGATATTTTGTTTTTAGTTAGGGGAAATATACTATAAACCCTTATTCTTCACGAACAATTTTTGTTGGTTATGGAAATAAAGTACATTTCATTGCATGACTAGTAATATTTATTTGCTAGTCGTTATGACTAGTGCTTCTTCAATCGACCCTTACGACGTAGTTTTGTTGTTAAAATAATAGTAATACTCAATAAAAGTAAATGATAATCAATAGTTTGTGAAACTTTTGTAAGTATTAGAATTATTTGTTGGCTGGTTTGTGGAGGTAAAGCTTGGAACGTGGAACGACTTATAGTCTTCCAAATTGCTATCCACTTTATGAATGTGATTTGATCAATACGGTTGTGTGTTTTCTGTCTCATATGCATGACCAATTAATTAAATTATTTTATTGACAGCAATTTATACAATCAGCTTTTACATTTTTCGAAAAGACAACATCATATAGCTATATCATCGTCATTGTACATATATAACTTTCGATTTTTCGTAGCTTAGATTTGAAAAAATAATCGGATATTTTAACTACACCTTTTTCTTTTATCTTTTAATGTGATTATAATTTTCTTTGTTGATGATTTTCTGCAAGTTTTAGATTTTTTTTAACACTATTTTGTAGGGAAAACATGAACTTCAATGCTCATCATATTTGAATTTTTTATTGAATCTAATTTTAAAATCGATATTTGATAAGCTTATACCCGATCCTAAAATTTTGGAGGTCTAAATCAAAATTAAAATTTGAAAATCATTTTTATGATTTTTTAATTATATTTTATTATGGAATGTAAATCTAATAAAAAGTATTTAGAACCGAAATCAATATTTCATTGGATTATACTCACTACAAACCCTGTATAAGACAGACACACTTGTTAAACAATGTTTTACTTTATTTTTAATATTGTATTGAGTCACTTTCGATATACTCGTGTGTGAATATAACTCGTTGAAAATATTTTCATAAATTTTATAGCTATATTATCTTTACTATAAATTTCTAACTAATGTATTATCTCACACGCACGGTCGACCTGAGCAATACCTAAAAATATATTAACCTCGATCCCAAAATTAAATTTAAAATTTTAATCTTATTTTTTTAAGACCTAATTTTTTTATAAAATATTAATTTTTTATCTAAAATATCAAAGACGGGTTTGCGTCCCATGTGTGCATACAAGGGTTGATCATATATCAAGCGCGAGAGAGTTATTCAAGTTTCCGTTGTCCAACTTATCCCATACCGATTTGGGAGGGCGGCGAGAGGTGAAACTGTTTAGGACCTACCGCAAAAAAAAACTTTACAGATAAGTTTCATAAAATATAGTATTACGGGCCATAAAAGACTATAATGTATTATTAGAAAGATGTTTTATTTTTGTACGGACTAGGATGGACGTATGGGTATTCGGATTGGTTCGGTTCGGGTAATTCAGGTATATGCAATTAGGAACCAAATAGGAACCATTAAATTCAGTTTGGTTCGGTTCGGTTTGGGTATTACATACAAATACCTATTTACAACTTGAGTTATTTCGGTAATTTAGTTAATTCAGGTAATTCGGATAATATAAGTTAATTCAATAATATTTGTTTAAATTTTTCTGAAAAATATTCTAATTTTATAGTGGTGTATCCAAATCCGAACCAAATATCAAAATTCGGATTGGTTCGGTTCGGATAATCTGAGTCCGGTGAATTTGCCCATCTCTAGTCCGGACCCTGATATAATTGAGAGGGACCAAAACTTATCTATAAAAACACTATCGTATCTTGATCTCAAATCCACATATCATACATACTCTTTCTAACTTTTTGCTCTCTCTAGCTTTTGTTGCGATATCGTACACGTGCGAAGAAAACCGTTCGTGTGCAAAAAAAGATGAGGTGTAGACCACTCCACAGTCGGAGAAGAAAGAGAGTTATGGTTAATGTGAGTTCAAGGAAGCTCATGAGCCGACTCCGGCGAATGGTTACTCCGGCGGAAACGAGTTTTTCCAGTGAAGTTGACGGTGACACACTTTATCGTCTCACGGCTGATAACATTTTGCTACTCCAAGCAAGAATCCTATTACTTCGTCGTATTTCTTCTTTATGTGGTCTTTAGATCGAAGATCCATATATACACGTGGCTTTAATCAATGGTATATTTATGGACTAAAAGTCTTTTTTCTTTCAATATTTTTTTATTATTCGTCTTCATAAATTATCGTGCCGACGCTATAATTTAAATGTATTTATGTGAACTTATATTTGTGATGTATTTGATTGTCACGATAAAGCTAAAACAAGTATTAACAAGATCTAATATTTATCATATATTTAATCATATACAGTTTTTATATGAAACAAAACAAATATTTTACACTGAATAAACTGAATCTGAAAACTAACCTCCATCCATCATTATCGGTTCTTACGTGGGTATAACTTAGTTTTTCAAAAACACGAATCTCACAAATAGACGGTGTACATCCTCCTAATGCGTTATGTTCAAGTACCTCTAATATTTCTCATTTTTCTTTCAATGTTTTTTTTTAACTTTATTTACTCAAACCATCAAAAAAAGATTTAAATAGAAATAATTTGAGAATGGAAAAATGGAAAGTCATGGATCAAACTTTAATTCATCAATTAAAAAAAAAAGAATAAATAAAATATTAATATTAATATCAAATTAAACCAAATATTTAATATTAAATCCAAGTATAATTTATTTACGAAGAGGTTAATGAGAATTTTTGTAAAACAAAAGTATGAGAGATTCCAACAGTTAAAAGAACCAGTGTGGTATCCTAATTCATAATCTTGTTTTGAAATACTCACTTTAACTTAAAATACTTCATACCTTATACTGTTATGCTATTTAATAATAAACACGCAAGATGATGTTTTTGTTAACAAAAAGTTATATATTAAAAAAATATATATATATATATATATTTAAAACCTGTAAAAACTTGATAAATGACTAACTAATGAAAATAATATTACCGAAAAGAAAAAGACGAAGTCACCAAATGTTGGTTTGGTGTATGTTTTTCAGAGTCGAAGATAAATTTAATGTTATAGTTTACCAATTTGCCTGTTTTGTAAATTATCATTTATTGATAATCAAAACTAAGAAAAATTATTTTTTCACTAAAAAATTGCTCGGTTAATTACTAAATATAATAATTGAATCCAATATTTATAAACTATATATCTTCGTATAATTCTAGCCCATAAACTATAAAGTGGATATTTGATGGGTGAAAATAGAATATTAGATATTTTAGTCAACTTATCAAGATACTTATTTAAATACACGTCCATAGAAAGACAGCTATGTGGAACAAAAGTTGGTGAAATTTATCAAATCATACAACTTTGAATGTCCATAATATAGAGCCCAATGTTGGATTAAACTACATACCATTTTTTTGGGTTTAAAAAATAGGGTTCGATCCTGATTTTTTTTTTTTTTTTTTGTATGGGGTATATACTAATATTTGGGTGGGGGCCGTGCCCTAGCTATTGACAATCTAGGTGTGTCCTGGTAGAGACTGTAGCGTATAGGATATGGAAAATGTGTTTTTAAGTAAAAATGACCAGGATAATTGAAAGTTAAATGAAGATGAGTATAAATGGTATTTAGGGTTGGAGAGAGAGAGAGGGGGTTAGTGCATGAGGGTGGGGTATGTTCGAGACATGTGCGTCCATGTGCTCAATTCTTTCTAGGGCTTGAAGTTTCCGGCACAACCGAGCTACTTAGCATATTTTAAAACAAAAACAACCTTAGTGTAGTAAGTATGCTTTGATTTAATTAATGTTTCTTTTCTAAACACCTCTCCTTGTGCTAGTGTTGAGATAGTGTTATCAAGTGTTTCAAAGAAAATATATTAAGAAGAATGAATCTAGAGCGAATCCTTGACGAAAATTTAGTGCGGATAGTCAAATTTTACATAGGAAAAAATAAATTTTTTTTTACCACGGAAAAAAAAGCTTCCCCGGATTTAGAGGGGGCGCATGCCCAATCATACTGCCCCCTATGTCCGCCACTGCCTAGGATGTAATGTGTTTGGAGGGGGTGTACTTGCACCCCATGACTTTTTAGTTTTCGATGTAATTTTTTATCGGATTTAATTTAGCACCAAGTAGGAAAAAAATTCAAAATATAAAATGTAGTTGTACCATAACTTTTTGTTTTTTCGGTGTAATTTATTAACGAATTAGTTTACGTATGGATACGCACTAGGTGCAATTATAAGAGTGGATAAAGATCATTGTATAATATAATATATTTTAATATATGCTCTTTTGATCTTGTATACAATCGAATGAAGAATGGTAGTAACACAAATGCCTTTTTGTAAAGAAAAGAATTGTAGTGGCACTCTTCGGCGACTTTCAATTAAATTTTGTAAAAGAACTCGGGCAAAAATTATCACATAGTTTGTTTGTTTTTTTTGTCTGACAACAATGTAACTCATACATTAGAAACTCAAAGATTAATTAGTTATGTCTCCGTATTATTTTTTTTTATGAATTATAATTGATTGAAAAGAATGCCTTCTTCTGGACAACCCCGAACCATCAATGATAAGCATATCCTGTTTCTGAGACTTGGCGTTTGGTAAAAATGAGTTAATCGGCACTGCCACATTGAATGCAACAACAAGAGGTTGGAAGATCGATATATTGAATACCTATGCGCATAGCCGTGCTGATGTATAAGAAAAAAAAGCATCCACCTTAGGCCACCGAAATATCACAAGCCAAATGTTTAGGTAATATGAACGAAATATGTGTTTTTCAATCGAAACATATTAAATTTTGTCTTAGGTCTTCTGGAGTCTAGGCACGGCACTGCTCTACGCATGTTGTTTCTGTCAAAGACTCATATGATTTGCCTGTTGGATTCGACAAGAGCACATCCTTGATTACTAAAGGAACCGATCTCTTCCCAGAAACACCGTATGGTATATAAAATCCTCTGTTTTTATACTCTGTTTTGCGTAGAAACTAAAGAGATATGGCTGTCTTAAATCAAGGTTAGGACAGACAGATAGCTTCATAATCACTTTTCTTTGAACTTTACTTAATCTTCAGTATTTTGTTCTCTATGTAATTTATATTACAATATGATCCATTAGGACCAGTACTACTTGAGAACATTTAATTTTTTTTAGACTACACAGTTATAAGGAAAGCAACCGAAGATTTGAGAAGCTGCTTAATTGACTTGAGGAACAAGGCTTCCTTGTCGTCCACCTCTTCACGGTCTAGAACAATCCTACCAACGATCCCAAGGTTTCTTGGCATATAAGTTTCGTGAAACTTCAGTCTCAAGCGACCACAGTGTGGATGGCAAAAATTTGGAACTTAACAAGTTGTCTCACAAAAAGTTTAACAGAAAAAAGAGCAAGAAACCCAGGACCATAACCGCACTTGCCTCTGCCAATCAACCGTTATCATCTATATAATGGTTCAATGTATCAATAATTTCAACGAGTATTTTGGAGACCTCGTACCAAAAGAAAGAGTTATATATTTGAACTTATACGAAAATGTTAATTACTATTTGAACATATTAATGGATCAAATTAGGTTAGCCATCAAATTCACCATAGCTAAATTCGTAAGTAACTACAAAAATGTAATTACACATTTGTTTAGGCAAAAAAAAAAAGAACCAAATCAATTCAAATTATAATTTTGGTTTCGGTTAGGATAAACCAAATTACCCGATTAGTCTTTTTCTCAAAAGTTTATATCCGAACTTCGAACGTTGAGGCCTAATTATATACATGACGTGACACGACCCACATGTTCCTCCACATTTCATTATTATACATTTGTTTTCATCAGTCTTCATGTTACTTTTTAAGAGTTGATACATGAATTAGTACAACCCCACTTTTAGTAATTCTACGAAATAAGAAAATAATTTATACAATAAGAACAATATTTATTTTCTGATTTTCATCTAATTCTGCTATATGCATGAATTAATACAAACCCTCATTCAGTAAATTTGCTAATAAAAAAAACTAAATAATGCTTTAGATTATAAAAGATATTTTAATTTAAAACGAGAAAAACTTTTTTTTTTCCATCGAATCAAAAAGAATGTCTTATTTATCATTGCGAGACAATTATGAGATTTTAGTTTAAAACAAAGCGCGGGAATTCCGGTGATTCGTTTGTCGGTATGAAAAAAGTACTTCTGGCGACAACATTCTCCACTTTCGTTTTGTCATTTTTTATTTTTCCATTAAAAAAATATTAATTAATTAAGGTCGCCATCTCAAATATTAGAAAGTTCCTTTTTGGGTTTAAAATAAATAATCACCATTTTATTGCTAGTTTATAAAGCAACTTTTAATTCTTTTTTGACTTGGTTATTATTTAATCTTCGTCATTTTCAAAGAGAAATTCTTGATGATCTTTTCTCTACAATTTTGACTTTTTTTTTAGATAAATTTTTAATAGTTTTTTTTCTTTCTATAAGCCGTACGATCATGATGATGATAACAACAAAAACAGAGAAGAAAAAACCGAATCTTTCAAATTAAATCCAATTTATCGAATTGAGTTTATATAAACGTAATTCTTGAGATTCCAATATATTTTCGTTTGATTATTTTAATTTCGTTTAAAAAAATTTCAGTTTTGGTTTTATAAACGATGAGGTTTTTAAGCCTTGTGGGAAACTCCTTCGGTTGTTCAGCGTCCGGCGAACGGTTAGTATCAGCAGCCAGAGACGGCGATTTAGAAGAAGCTAAAGCTCTTTTAGATTACAATCCAAGACTTGCTCGTTACTCTACTTTTGGTGTTCGTAACTCTCCGCTTCATTACTCCGCCGCTCAAGGCCACCACGAGGTAACTCTCAGATTCTAAAGGGTCTGGCTTTGATAGTGATTCTGATTTGGGTTTGTTGATTTTTCCAGATAGTTTCTTTGTTGGTGGAATCAGGAGTTGATATAAATCTTCAAAACTACCGTGGACAGGTAAAATTTGGGATCGGATTTGGTTTGGGGCATTCGGGTTTAGGGTATTTGGGAATCATAATACACATCCAAAACAAATATTTGGGTCTAGTTCCGTTTTGATTCGGGTTTTGGAAAAAATTGTAGTTTAGTTTGATTTTTTTTTTTTTGTATTTTTAAAATAAAATTTGGTTAGTATCAGTTTAAATTTGATATAATTTTAATATTTACAAAAATATTTTGGGTTTGATGTTTATAATATTATAACAAAATAAAAATTTTTAAAACATTATACTATTAATAAGTTTATAATATATATATATATATATATATATATGCTTTTTCTAATTCGATAATTTTTTTTTTCCGTTCGGTTTTGGTTCGGTTCGAGAATTTCTTTGATTCAGATAGGTTGGAAAAAACTCGTTCGAACGGGAATTTTGCCAATCCCTAGATAAAATCTGTGATATTTCTGTACATTATCTACGAAAAATCATCTGAATTCTGGAAAAATATGGAATCAGACAGCATTGATGCAAGCTTGTCAACATGGTCATTGGGAAGTTGTTTTGATTCTGATTCTTTTTGGTGCTAATGTAAGAATTTTAATCATCTCTTGAATTTGATTTCTGAAAGATTTTGATTAAAATTGAGATTATGATTAGTTGTGTTCTTGATGATTCTGAGTTTTAGATCCATAGATCGGATTACTTAAACGGTGGCACAGCTCTGCATCTCGCGGCTCTAAATGGCCATCCTCGGTGTATCAGGATCTTGCTTTCGGAGTACATACCAAGTCTCTCTAATTGCTGGAGCTTGTTAAAGACTAATCAACCCTCACTTTCTGGATTCGATCCAAGGTAAAATGTGTAATGCTCTTGCTCTAGCCGTCTTTTACTACGTGCAATTGGAACAGTCGAACAAGATCAATAATCAAATAATTTTTTTGTTTTTTTAGAAAAAGTTAAATATATATGTATAATTTCAACAAACCACAAAAACAGAAGATAATTGAAAGCATCTCTCTAATAGTGTATCATCTTCATATGTCATTTTTTTAACATGTGTAAATAGAACGGTTTGTACATAGTTCGAGTCAAATATGTGTAAATATATATCAAAATTAGGACTTGATTTTTTTATAAAAAAATATTAATTATCATGGTAGAAAATCATTTAAATAAAAATTTGAATAAGACACTCCAATAGTTTGAAAAGACTTAGTCGTTATATTTTATAAAAATCATTCTATATATAAAAAATCGAACATCACCCTCCAATAGTTTGAAATGGTATCTTCATTAAACTTTATGCGATTTGTTGAAAGTTTTCTTTGAATGTGTATAGAGTTCTTCACGAAGTGATCAACATAGCAGCCGATGGAGGCATCACACCTCTTCATGTGGCGGGTCTAAACGGGCACATAGAGACGGTGCAGTTACTCTTGGATTTAGGAGCTTCGGTTAGTCAGGTGACAGTGGAAGATGGAACCACAATAGATCTTATAGGTGGTGGAAGTACAGCTCTACATTATGCTTCATGTGGCGGAAACACAAAATGCTGTCAGGTATCAAGATGCAGAACAATTCGGTTTTTGTTTTGTTTTGTTTATGTTTCTGTTAACGTTCATTTGAACATTTTTTCGCAGCTTTTGATTGAAAAGGGTGCATGTTTAGCAACAGTAAACTCAAACGGGTTAGATCTTTTTCTATCTCGGTTTGCAAATTGTGTCGTACTTAGATTTAAGGAGGCCTAAGACGTTAATAAATGTTGTTTTTTCAAATGAAAATGAAAATGAAAATAGCATTGTTATAAAACATAATATTTTCGAAACACAATATTTTTTAATATAAATTTATTTTCCAAACCATAATTGAGTTGTCTCACTAATTCCATTGCCAAACCATTCAATCTTAATCTTCTTTTTTTCATTATTATTGTATTATCTAAAAAATGTGGCCTAATTATATGTATTATTTGGTATGGTCTTAGGCGATTACTTTTTTTGCTTCTTCAAAGTCACACTAGTGTATGCAAAACCAACCGCAATGTCTTAATTCGTTTGGTGTTTTTGGTTTTAGATTGACGCCATTGATGGTTGCTCGGTCATGGCACCGGACCTGGCTAGAAGAAGTCTTGAACCCAACCACAAAACAGCCACCAAGCCATCCGCTAAACGTTCCCTCTCCTTTCCTTTGCCTTCCTCTAATGAGCATTGTCAAGATTGCTCAGTATGTAAAACCTTTTTAACTAACTGAAACAACTAATATGATCTGAAGTTTGATTATTCTTTTTCGTTTGCGGATTTCAGAGAATGCGGCTGGCGAGGAAACAACTGTCATACTCCATGTCTTGACCCTTGTTCCGTTTGTTTGGAACGAAAATGCACGGTAGCCGCAGATGGTAATTTATTGATTTCCGAAGTCTACTTTGGTTTTAGAACATGTAGAATCTATTATGTACATGCCTTCTTAACTATATTCAGAGCCGCATGGCCGGTCCTAAAAATTGGGGAACCTAAAACCAAAAAATATATTTTATTTTTTATGAAATTAATCATTTTAATTTTGGGGGCCATATATGAAATTTTAGAGACCTAAAACAAACAAAATACCATAAAAGTATTTACTAAAATTTTGGAAGCGAAAACCAATGTTTCATGTTTCACCCGAACCAGCCTTATGAGGCTGTAGGGGAAGATTGAAAATAAGCCCTCTAATGTATCACATAATAAAATATCTCTTACCTCATGTGATTTTATTTTTTTAAAGCATGTTGTGTTTCCGCCCTCCTAAACCAGTCCTGATTATGTATGTGTGTGACATTACAGGATGTGGTCATGAGTTCTGTACAAACTGCGCATTATACCTAACGACCACAAACATAACATCGTCAAAGACATCACAAGGCTCAGTCCCATGTCCACTATGTCGCAACGGCATTGTCTCTTTCACTAAACTTCCACATACAACAACATCAAGAACTTCGACATCAACATCATCAAGAACATGCATCTCATTGTCTTTCTGTACTTGCTCCTCTGATGTCTTGGACACAGCTCTTCTTACTAACACACATTATAGCTGTAAACCGGGTATGGCTAGAACCGGTTCTCGAAATTTACAATCTGTTGGATCATCATCGTTTCGGTCTCTTAGCTGTCCAAGTCTCTGTCTTGGTGGCTCGGATGTTGATGAACCGGGAAGCCGGTTAATGAATGGAACGTATTCAAGATCCGGTTTAGGGTTTAGGCGATCGACGTCGCAGGTTGAAGGAAAACGGTCTTGGTTTTCTGTACTTAACCATTGTGTTACAACCGGTGGAAGTTGCTAACGCAAACGCTAATGCAAATGCAATCGCTATTATAATTTTTTTTTTCGTTTTTTTTTGAGGAAAATGTGCTAATTTATTCTGTGTGGGGTGATTATTCATTTTATAATATTTTTTTTAATAAATTTTAACTTAATTTGTGTATAATATTGATGTGCCTAGATTTCTAGTGAAAACTAAAACTAAAATATGTGATTTTGATTGAGTTTTAAAATGTTTTTATAAGTTTAGTTGTTATGAGAAATATTAGAGGACACATACTAAATTAAGTTATTATAAAAAATTATTTTTTTTCCAAAAATATAACTTTAAAAATATTCTTAAACTTAAAAAACACAAATTAATTTACTTATGTTATAGTATTAATATTATATTTACTTACAAATTAATTATGTAATATATATAATTTAATTTAAAATTAACAAGAATATGAAAACAGATTTATTTCCATCAAACCCACTATCTATATGAGAGGGGTAAGTTTTTAACCTGATCAACATTCAAAAAAATTAACCAAAAATATGATTATCTATATACAATAATAGGTTCTATGAAATTTTCCTACCAAACAAATGGAAAGAAAGTAAATTAATTCGAATAAAATTGAATACGATTATATATATTTATTAGTAATTATATTTGATTATATTCTAATATCATCTTATCAGTGGAAATTGTAGACAAAAATGATATTTTATTATATTATTAGTATTTACTTCCAGCTTGATATCTTGAAAATTTCGATTCAAAACACAAATTAAGCCAAACGAAATAAAACCTTGTTATAATTCGATAACATTCTCTTATGAACCGACCATTAGAAATCATAAAGAAAAAAAAAACAGAATCGAAACACAAAATAATCGCACAATACATAATATATAAAAATGGATAAGGCAAGAAAAAATACCTTTCAATGACAAAAACAAAACTACAAAAAGCATATTGATTAGTTTATTGAATATAACTCTTACGGGTTTGAAGAGCCGATATATCTTCATGCTTTCATGTCTTCATGCTTCAATAAAAAGAGGTACTTTAAAACAAAAATAAAATTTCAACCAAAAAAGAGGTTCGAATCAAAATTGGTGAATTATTTATCACTATGAGTGGTATGAAAAACATAGAGACAGAGACATGTATTCTACCACCCAAAATAAGGTATACTGAGCTATCGCAATAAAAATAATACATCATTGGTTGCATGTATAGTTGTTAATCGGGTGGACTACCCGCAGACTATTATAGGACGGTCACAGTATTTATATTTTAAGTTAAAAAAAATGTACTTATTTGGTTCCACATCTATTTTCAATATAATGTGTGTTTTGCCGGTGGGTGCCCACTGGCTACAAGTTTAGCACATCTCTCGGCTCAACCAGTTTTGATCTGACTCAACCCAACAGATTTTATCCGTCCATTAGCCCAAATCCACGGTTAGCCGCACCTGCTCGTTAGCCCATTTCCTTCCAATTTCCACGTAGCACTGGTTCACCCATTAGTCAAAATATATTCTTTAGCCTCTACGATGAGGTTTTCCTTTAGTGGGATTTAGGCTAATGGGCAGGCCTGTTGTGGCCCAAATGTTGACAAAAAAAAACAAATAATAACTTTCGGACAAATATGCGATAATTGCTTGTCCGCTTGGTACGGACATGGTCATTAACATTTATGACCAAAATTTTTATAAGTTTTGACTCGTCCGCCCATTTCCCATAGCTGGTTTTATACCACAACTTATAAAACATAAGCTTTGATTTTTAATTCTGAATATTATTTTATACAATTTGTTTTTCAAATTTAAGATAGTTCATTTGTATATATATAGTCATATTTTTACTTCGTACTTCCGTTATTTCAGGACCGATTTTGCATAATTGTAAACCAATATCTCATATAAGTACAAACCAGCATAAATTGTAAATATCATTATATCATCATACAAGTAATCAAGCTGAATGATTGAGGTTTTTATCAGTAACAAAAAATATATATATATATTAGTCTATTTTAAAATCGTTACAAAATTTCGAATAAAAATTGTTAAAGTGAGCTTTGATTAGACAAAACTGATAAAGATGCTAAGATTTCAATTACCAAATTTGCTACTTGACGCTTTTGATTTCTTCACGCTTACTAAAATCTCAAACAATTTTAGTATAGAGAAATTGACGACATATATAATATATTGATAAAATAAAATACTTTGCTGATTAAAAAGTGAGAAACAAACAAAAAAATAGCTTTATATCGGCTTCGCTTTTTTTTTTGACTCGCTTTAAGATTATTTTCTGTTTTATCTTGTTTTCTTTTAGATTCCTTGTTCGTCTTTAATTTTATATATTTTTCGGACGCTTTAAATTCGTGTCGACATTTGCGTAATATATATAACAATACTTCTAATTTTTTTCAATTTTCAATAGTTTTATATACATAACAATAAATTATTGTACTTTTTCGTTAATATATAACAATATAAAATATTTTTATTTATTTTATTTTAGTTTTCTCGGTTTAATTTTTTTGTCAAAAACTATTTCATAAATAATATTGTTAAATCAATTGATTAACAGAAAATAGAAAATAATTTTTATTATATATGTATATAAAAAATTAATAATTCGGAAAGTTTAGTTTTATATATAGTGATCGTACTTAATCGCAATAGATTAATGAAAGAGTGGGATTCTTGTTGGAATCTTTGTCAGAATATATTCAATTATAAATCGTAGAAGATTAGTAGCAAAATATTAGTGGACT
This sequence comes from Heliophila coronopifolia, assembly GCA_900406365.1. NCBI lineage: Eukaryota > Viridiplantae > Streptophyta > Magnoliopsida > Brassicales > Brassicaceae > Heliophila > Heliophila coronopifolia. Next base: position 206 of record OVAW01000284.1, on the reverse strand, counting down.
AATTAGATTATTATTTATTTGTAGCACTTACGGTTTATGAATATGAGAAGGTAACGCAAGTGATTGATCTTACAAAAAAACACGAAAGTGATTGATTTTAATATTTCTAAGTGGTATTGTCCTTGACGTGTACCTCAAAGTGGAAGCTGACGATGAGAAATCGACAGGATCAATTCCAGAAATGGATCCCCTTGGCAAAAAGCAGT